>JAQMYJ010000004.1:17648875-17665888 GCA_030014305.1 Clarias laeviceps
CTCGTAAACCAAGACTTGTTCATTTTCCAAGTCAAAATTTATTTAAAATCTTTGCTCGTCTTGCGGAACACTCGCAAGCCGCTTTACTCGCAAACCGAGGTTTCACTGTATTGCTTATTTTAACATGTTCTAGCAGACAGGTTTATATAACCATACAAAGTCATAAGAAATATACAAGAATGCATCTTTTGCAGTGATGTGCACTCACTGCGGTTGAGATCAGGACACTGTGAGATGTATCCTTGAGGCATGAACACCAACCGAGCCTCCTGCATCACACCCTAGGAAAGAAAATTAGAGGCAGTGAGCAACATAAATATGGATATCCAGAGTGTGACACTAATAACCATTCATCAGAACTTCTAATAGAAGTTTATTAACGTCAACATTTTGACAGATACTGGCTTAGTCACAGCCTGAGTAAAAAAAAAATCAATTAAAAAAATGCTACAGTAGCCAAATGCTAGCTAGCTTCCTCTAGGAAAATGGGACTGACAATGTCTGAATTTAAATCATACAGAGCTGAAGTCAAAGCAATCCGTACCTTAAAGAATCCATGAACGTTGTTTCTTTGCCCGAGCCACAAGGTTGTGCCTGCAGGAATGTCCATAGATGGTGTTTCGATAATCCTTTCATAAATTCTATAAAGAAAAAATAAACAGTTGTTAAAAAGGAAACTTCATAGAGAAATCGATTGAGACGGTAAAAATACGGTCATCATGTTGCCCACCTGCTGCAGTCTACATAAAGCACCAGCTGAGTAGTGCTGAGCGTCAGGGCCACTCTGTGCCAGCGAGCATCTGCAAGGTTGTAGGGGAAAACCTCTGTGCGGTTCTGCTCTTCTGCCATACGGTAGTGCAGACGGATTTCACTGCGCTGCCCATTGCTCTCCAGCTCCAGATACCTGCATGTTTGTTACACATGATAAAAAGGAATACATTCTCTCTATTCTATATACAGTAGTGAAAACTTCTCTATACTTTTAAACTGACAGAAAGGCTCTGGAAAAGTATCTCAGAATGCACAACACAACAGGCTTTGGGCGGATTCGCCTCATCAGGCTCCATGACTGTGACCCAGTTCATAGACTTACCAAAACTAACCAGCTAAAGAATGGAAAAAGGTGTTTGTGACCCGACCATCAGCTTGAAATCGGTGTTTCACAGTTAATGGTGGTTGTGTATGGTGCGGGGTACGATTTCACAGCACATACTAGGCCCGTAAATACCAAGAAAGCATCATTTGAATTTCAAGGTCTATCTGAATGTAATTGCTGACTGTGTGAATTTCTTTATTGACAGAATTCACCCTGTTGCAAATTACTTGTCATTGTCAACCAGTCAACCCAGTAATCCATCAAAGCATGTGAAGTCTTGTCAACACAAGAATGCCCATTTGTGTGCCATGTACAGAATTGTGCAAAAGTCTTAAACCACACTTTTTTATATTAAATAAAATTAGATGATGTAGATTAAATTTAAGAACTGTGCAACCTGTCACATATTGCAAACAGGTTTCACATTTAATCTACATGATCTAATTTTATTTAATATTTTATGATGCATGAAGATACAATTTAAAAAATGGTTGTTTATGTACCAACCTCAGCAGCAACCTCATTTCCCCTCTCGTCTGTTCCAACCACTCAGTATTCAGCAGCACCAGTATAATAATCACTGGTCTGATCATCAGTCATCATCTGCACCTGTTTCTCACTGGTTCATGCCTTAATTTAGATGTTTTTGAGCAGGTCCTTCAGGAGGCCTGGAGAACTATTCTGCAGGACAATATTAAAATACAAGAAAGACTGGCTCTTTAAAAACAAAATATAAAGAAACAAGGAGGGGCCTCAAGACTTTTGCACATTACTGAACATAACCTCTGACCCTAACCACACTCACCATCAACCTTAATAGGAGAACCTGCTCATTTATGCAATTATCGAAGTCAATCATGTGGCAGGAGCACAATGCATGAAATCATGTAGATGCAGGTCAGGAGTTTCAGGTAATTATAACCTCAGAGATCATAATGGGAAAAAATGTCCTAAGTGGACAGATGAAGACTTGCTGGAAAAAACACGTCTTCTTTCTTTAACCCCTTTTATTCACCCACAGAATAGGTTTTTTGTTCTGCACCATAATCTGTAACCTCTAGGAAAACGATGATGATGATGATGATGATTTTATAAACAGTATTGGTTTTACCTATTGCGGTGAAACACAAAACATTCAAAGTGGCATTTATCCAATTTTACCAAGGTACTGTATCCCTTACTCTAAGGAAGTTTTAGGGAACACTGGGACAAGAAAGAAAGTAGGAAGTAAAAGTAATTAGCTGGCAGTAAATGTGATTAACATTGCTTGAGGTGTTCATACACAGCTGCTTTCAATACACAAACATCAATCAGTGCAGCTACAGGCTTGTGGTTGCAGCGCGGTAGTTAAAAAACTGACAGCTAAAGAATTACGTCTAGATGTGGCACATAATTAACATGGACACATTTGGAATCTCTGGCCATCTTTCTAGCTGTTAAAACCTCAGTGAGAAACCAATCAATTAGATTAAAGCACGTATAGCCAAGCTATCTGGCTGTGGTGCATATCTGATTTATTTAAAACTACATTTTCCTATTGATCTGCCAATCCATCTTAATGACAGCAAGCACCCATGCAATCAGATATTCAGTCAAAAAATGTGAAGATCTATCAATCAAACTTGACAATCAGTAATACCTGCCTAATCATCGCCTAACCTTCTGACACGATCACAATTCTGCAGTTGGTCAGCATTGCGAAGTAATTATTAGTGTCTCTGGTACGCAAACCATGACGGATTTAGTGGTTTGTGTGTGTGGGGGTGTAAGTGAGGACACACAGATCCTTCAGCCCCTGTGTTATGAACATGTTGACCTTAAAGTCGAAGGGTAATCAATACTGTATGTGTAAGAAATGTCACTGGTCACAAATCAATGACATTATACACAGCCATAATCAGAGTAATTTAGGGGCAAGAGCTTGGAGCCCTTAAGCTAAGCTTCAGCTTAAAATGATCCATTTGGAATGAAGCAATTTTAAGTGCAAGCGCAACTACTGTACTGTTAGTTTGTGCCCCAAATAATTGAAAATATAAAAAATGAAACCCTTAATGAGTCTGGCTTAAGCTACAAAGTTTTCCTTTTATTTAAAGGTCCCATATTGTTCTTTTTTTTCCCAACAAGTTAACACCGGTGCGGCCCAATGATTCGAGGGTAGCATTGTTGCCTTGCAACTCCAGAATTCAAGTTCGATTCCTGCCATGGGTCTGTATGCATGGAGTTTGCATGTTCTCCCTGTACTTGGTGGGTTTCCTCAGGGTACTCCGGTTTCCTCAGGGTACTCCGGTTTCCTCCCAAAGTCCAAAGACATACAGATTCGGCTAACTGGTGTTCCCAAATTGCCCAAAGTTTTTAAATGATGTTGTGAGTATATGAATGTGTGTGCCCTGTGAAGGATTGGCAACCTGTCCAGGGTGTACCCTGCCTCGTGCCCTACTGTAAGTCTCCTGGGATACTGTAGACTCCAGGCTCCCGCCTCTCTGTATAGACGATAAGTGAATTAACACAGGTCTCAGAGCCTCCATGTCTGTTAACCTCCAGCTGATATTCCCCTCAGATAAGTATTTTTCAATCCAATGCAGGGGTGGCTCATTGGTTAAGGTTTTGGACTGATGATCCCTGGTTTGAGCTCTGATGCTGCAGGGCTGCCATTGTTGGAGCCTTGAGAAAGGTCCTTTACTCCCAAATGTTCATATGCAATTGGGTGGCGAGCTGGAAACCTGACCGCATAAATAACTGCCACAGAAACAATGGATACATCTCCAGGGTGGAGTGCATCTGTGGTCAGACGTGCATCTAATTGGCTAAAAATCTAATTGGTTTGTTTAAGCCCTGACCAAGACAAAAATGGAAAAAAGATAAAATAAAAAAAAGGCAGGTCATTTTTTTTTATTACATTTTGTGTACACACATCCTAGAGACCCATCTGTATGTCTACAAATGAATAAAAGTTTTTAAGGTCAAGAATTAGAACTGTCACAGTTTCTCAACTGCAGCAAAATCTCTCAAGTTCAAAACTAGTCTCAATTACATGTTGTAAATGGTCCCAATTTACTTAATCCTGCATGCACATTTATTATTTTTCTTCATACTCGCATGTAATATTTTCGAACATATTTCATTAGTTCTATTCCCAACAACATTAACAAACCTGCAACCTAATTTAAACCTCTGAGACCCTGACCAGGCAGTTGCTAAGGATACCGCAAATGCATCACACAGAGCCTCAGTTTCATTAGATCTGACTCAGGTATTCAACACCTCCTATTCATATCTGTATTTATATTTGTTTATTTGGAATAATATATTCACATTTCGTTTCCTTGATCTTCAGCTCGTTAATAATATTCCATGGCTTTTGGCTGACCGCTTTGGTTTGTTTGATTCCTGTTAATTCCTGTTAACAGTTTGTTAATCATTTGCTCTGAAATATGTTGTGTCTTTGGAATAGGAGCGGCGTTCAAGTCAAACTGGGACTTTTTTTGCTACACTAATGCACTTACAGTATCCCCAGTGTTTCACTAGTGCTAGTCATGATCGGACTGCCAGCTTCACGTCTAAAACGCTGGCCTCCCAGGAACTCCTTTAATGGTCAAAATAATATGTGGGAATGGCTTGAAGTGATTTCAAGACTTTACGTGGGATTTGGCAATAGCTCTGAGACAAGTTCCTGTAATGTGCGGGTGGTGAGGTTGTGAGTGCAGGAGGTCGTGAACTGTCCCACTAAAACAGAATGCCTTTCCTGATCAACTCAGACCATTTTTTTTCCCTAGGAACGACCACGGTGGGCTTTTCCAGCTGTGATCACCATCCACCAACATACAGCCTTCTTTAAAATGTTTGCACCATTCAAATGTTTTACTGCGGCTACAGTAAGAGTCTCATCAACGTACTGTGCTTGAAGTTTTTAATAAATGTCAATCCGTTTTATGCCTTCATTCATAAGAAATTTCATCCGAAGTCCCAGTTTGACTTGTATTACTGTGTTGAAATGAAATCCTTACTAACCTAATGCATGCAATAATGCATTAAAGATTTGTATGTAGCTTTGTATTCGTATTGCTTAAATCAGGACCAAACTCTGGAACTGGTGAAGGACGGAAAAAAAACAGTTTGAGAATTGCAGTTTTGTTGGAGCTGTTTCAAAATCAAATATTAGATGCCACCTCCATAACAACAAGCTGGTTGAATAAGTTGCAAATAAGTAGCCCTTCCTGGGAGAGCAGATAAATTCAACCTCTTGAACTTTCATATCCGTGGACCTACAAACGGTATCACATCGCCTAGTCAGATAAGGTCGTAACCCATTTTTTAACCATGAACTGATAAATGCGAAGTAGGATCTGTATCAATGTGTACCAAAATCATATATCTGCATTTGGCTACAGATGCATTTAAAATAAGAGCTTATTGCAAAAGGGATTGCAGCATGACTCTGAATAACATCACATTAGTGGATGTCTGGGGCTCTGTATGACTCAGTGCGTTATGTTACTGCTTTTCTTTACTACTGATTTTTGACAGTATACCTTTGTTGTCCATGATGGATAGACAGCAAGACACCCGAGTTGAATTTATCTTGTTTGAGTGTCAGCAGTAGGGTGATCTCCAGTCTGCCTCTGAGTTTCTGCAGAATTCTCTCTGCGACCCCCGCTGAGGCGCGCACACTCCTCCTCGTCCCTGTGAAAGAGAGAAATAAACAGAGAGAGAGGATCAGTAAGGATTATAATGCATAACATCTCTTCGTTATGTATTTTTGGTATTATTTTTCTTAGATGTGGTTTAACGTGCTAATAAGCTCGTCTCATGCTTTGTTAAAGGATTGTGTAGAGAACTGACGATTTCATAATGATATATGATTCAATTTTACAGTAAAAAAATACTGGCTGACAGGGATTATTGGGTAAGAAGATAATAAAAAAATCCTTTAGTGAATAATGAACCTAATCACACACTGAAAATATGACACAAATTATTTAACGGAAATGTATTTAGCTTTAAATCAAACTTCTCCGACTCAATCCGGAACTCTGGCACGCTGAATAAAAAGCTAATTAAATTTACTTCATTTCATTGTGTACATTGATTTCACACAATTTGTTTTTTGTACAGCCAACATGATTTGATCGCGTGTTTTCAAAGCCCTGAATCAAATTATGTCTCACCCGAACTAAGGTTCAAACCCAGATTGCTTGTGCTCTGCAACAGCCACATTAACTCTGTATTTAGTTTAACACGTTACTGTAGATATGGCTTATATTAAACTATTTTAAACCGCAATATGATTTTGCATCCAGAGCTTAACCCTGCCATCCATGATTGTACAGTAAGACATGGACTGGTACAGTATGGTGATTCAACATGGCACAATTCTTCATTGAATTTCTTGATATTGACAGCAGAAGCTGTATAAAGCATTCAGACTTTGAAGAGTCATATTTGAAACAAAAATAAAAACACTCTTTGAACTCAACTACATATATATTTTTTTCTTTTCTTTTTTTTTATTCAAATTCCTGGAAATTTGTTCATACTTATATCCAATAGCTTAATCCTAATACCATAATACCACATTACAGTAGTAAGCACGTCTTTATTAATACCATAACAAATGTAGAAACAGCAACCAGGTTATCCTTCAGAAACATTGTATACAGTATAAAGTTAATTGAGAATTACCTACTTTGAGCACACAATTAACATAACATTGAAAAACATATTCTGCTAGATTCTAGCTAGATTTTTCCAGGTTGAAAATTGATCAGATCCTAAATGAAGCATGTTCAAGAACATCACTAACACTCAAGAAGCTACTGTATAACACTTGAGTTAATTTGTGTTATATCAAAAGTTATCCTGGACGATAACTTCTTTCTAGATACGTAACATCAGCTTTCTTCAGAAAGCAGCTAATCTCTACTTGGCTTGTTACAGTATAAACCTGTGCCTACAGTATGTTAGCCAGATAGATAAGATTGATTTGTGTGATGATAGATGTAGAGAGTTTTATTTATTGGATCTGATTGATCAGAATGCCTGCTTCATGTCTGAAATGCTGGCCTCCCAGGAGTTCCTTTTCTTTCCATGTGGAAATGGCTGGTCAGGACTGTACGGGGGATGTGGCAATAACTTCCAGCCAAGTTCCTGTAATGTGCAAGCGGTGTTAAAGAATGATTGTGTGTGCAGTTCTTACAGACAGATGCATCTCTTCTACAAGTTGCAGCTGGTTATCTGTCGATTTTCAATGATCAGGCAATGAACTCGCTGAATGCTCATGGGAATGACTGCAATGGGCTCATTCATATGGAATTTCATTAGAAGTCCCGGTTTGAAGTACATTACTACTATGTCAATAGTATCGATCCACTTCACTATACATAATTCAAGCTAGTCAGTCAAAACTTGGATTAATTAACTTTAGTATAGCGATAATGTCACATTTTGATGTGAAATATATTTTTTTCATTAAGTTTTCATTTCAATAAGTTATGTTAAATTTTTTCTTAAATCTGACTGACCACATATGCTGTATATTTTTTTCCACCATACTGTTGAGTTTCTGTGCATGTTCGCCATGTCTATATTGGTTCACTTCAGGTTACCTGGTTGCTTGCTACAATCACAAAAAAATCAGTATGTGAACTGGTTACATTTAATTGTACTCAAAGTGGAAATAAGTGTTTCAGAAAATCCATCTCATTGCACCCATGACCAAAATAAAGTGGTTGCTGAAGTGCTGAAGTGAATGCATACGTACATCCTACAAGGGTGACAAAAATTATGACTGGAAATCACAAGAATTTTTTTTCTGTCTTATCTATCCCTTCTTGCGTCATTGTTTCAGAGGCTGTATTCCAAGCACAGCGATCAAAATCCTCAGCTCTGCGATTCTGATACCAGACTAATACAGAGATCCAAGGGCAGTAAACATGAAAACAGGCAAATGGTTAGTGATGAATATAAAATAGCATTAGATAACCACTGATTTGCCCTGCATCTACAGATCATAGACAGGTTATGAATTTAAATATAGTTTACAAAGCTGAAACATTTGATTTCACTGGACATAGAAAACAATCCTTGCAAGTAAAATGACAGTGAAACATAGCCAAATGTAACTAATATTTTTCTTTTCATTAGTTCATTTCTAGATTTTTTGATCAGATTTGAAATGCAATAGAAACATGTGCCCAGAAACAGGCTTAATGGTGGTACAGTATAATATAATTGTTATGCAGTAACCATCTCTTAATGTTAAATATTAGATTGCCATTGCTTTATTCGTTGCTTGCTGAGATATCACTTTTTTTGCAATGTTGAGTAGATTTCAGTGGATTTTGCTGCAGAACAAAATGATGGTGCTTTCACGCATTTCAATGAGTTGAATTTAAACCCTGGTTAGAAAAAGAGAGAATCTCTTCTGTAAGATGCATGAATAACACGATCTCAGAAACGTTTTCAGTGTGACCTTGGTGCACTCTACGGCAACAGCAATTACACCATGGGAAGCACATTATAAATTAAACCAATGATGACATTGTGATTATAGCTGATAATATCATCCCTGTACAACGGTAAAGAATTTGGTAAGCCTAGTAAGTTTTGTTAGTCATTTTTTTTATTACTAACTAATAACACTGTAGACAGCAAGTGAATAATGATGTCTGATTCATGTATAGTCACTACTGCTGGGTTCCTTCATTTATTCATATTGCTGTGGACGATTTCACATGATTTCACTTGCTGAAAACTGTTTACACTCAAACCTCATTCATTATTCAGTTGATCGCATCACTTGTATACTATTGATTTGATGCTAAAAACTCTCATAAAATCAAAAATGACTGATGCTCACGCTGAACATCGTTTCAATGCCCTTTTCACTGCTTGAACGTACAGCATACATTTGTGAATGAGCCACGGCTCGCACCATCCTGTGTCGATCGGAAAAGGATGAGTTTTCTTTTGAGGATAGTTGTGTTCAAGATTTCTTTTTTTTTTTTTTATTGAACCGAGTTGAGTTGAATATTTTTAGCAATAAAAAAAACAGCTTGTATTACACGAGGAACCTTTAATTTAAAAGACTGACAGCTTGGAAGCCAGTACTGATGGGTGAAGCTTGAACAGTGAAGGGCTCAGATGAAGGAAGTACAGCAGATGGACAGCTATCCATAGCAACTTTCAGCTCAAGGGAGCTTTGATGAGTACAATGGAGAAAATCCGAATGCATGACTCACTGTCCAAATACTACTCTAAATAATCAGCACCAAACTGAACGGAAATCATTTTAACATCCATACAAGCCTTTTTGTTGCACAAGTCAGAACACCCACCGCACCACTGCCTGCTGTGTATTGGGTTTGTCAGACAAAGATGTTAAGGTGGTTGATCCGGCACACATACTGTGGCGTTCCACCCAAGTATATTTGCCCACCCTTTTTAACAATCTGTCTGGGAGAACGATGCCATCTGCATTCGATTAACTAGTAGTGGACAGCTCCCTCAAGCATTCCTGCTCCTGTACCTGTTTATTCCGCTACCGCGAGAACGGTGTACTAAAAGGCAGTAAATGCATCGGATGCCAGCTGCCGTAAAAAGACTAAGAAGGGCGTACTGATGGTCGCACATGCTGTGCAGAGAATCACAGGTTTGCGCATTAAATGGGCTTTTCTTTAAAAAGCCAGGAAAATTAACCCTTAAAACTCAAGCAGCATGAATCTAGGGTTAGATCCATGTGGGGACACCACACGCTTTGGCACTCAGTCATGTTTGTATATGTTGTATATGTTTGTAGTTGGTTAAAATGACATAAAATTCTGTTCATCATATAGCCTAGGTTTTGCTGAAAAAAAGGATACGTCACTCTACAGTGCTCAACCCTGAGTCCTATATATATTTATTCATACATGGTAATGGATAAAAATGCTTTGGGTTTTAAGGGTTATGTGCTCTGACCATCAGTGTCATTTCTGTATATCAAAGACTGTTTAGTTATAATTTTTTTTGCTTCATCTTACTCTTCACATATGGGTAGATGGAGGGGAAGGTCTCTGGAATGTTAAATTAATAGAAATATCAAACAAGCACAATATTGTGTTAAAGGTCATATGTGTTTGTTCTTTGTTATATGACTACTTTTGTGCTGGCAGGTAATGCATGCCCATTCCGCTGGATAGTATATTTCACACCTTTGGAAAACACTGTCCACCCTCCTAGATTCTCCAGATCTCAGTCCAATCGAGCGTCCATGTAATGCGCTGGACCAACAAGTGCGATCCATGAAGGCCCCACGCCTCAACCCACAGGATCTGCAGTACACACCCAGAGGCCTTGTGAAGTAATTCTCAGAGGTGACAGAACGACCTCGGTGGCAAAAGAGGAACCTATACAATATAGGGTTTAATTTTTTGTGTTTTAATGATATGGCGGATCGGTGTACATTTACCATCTGTACTCAATCTAATCATATACTGTATTGTTGGCATCTCATAATCAGCTGCTGTGAACAGGAAGCATAGTAATCAAGTAATGTGGTTCTCTGGCGAGATCAAATCTGCTTTTTTCACCTACCGCTAGTCGCTGACATCAACCAACACACATCCATAAATCAGCCACACAGATTATACAGTGATGTGAACAAGAAAGTAATAACACACACACACACACACACACACACATACGCACACATGCAGAGTGAGTGAGGTGGTAAGAATGGAGATGAATGAGAGACACAGAGGGAAATCAAGAGAAAGAGAGAGACAGTGTGTGTATGAGAGAGATAGAGAGAGAGAGAGAGAGCATTATCTGCACATTACTGAGAGAAGTCTCCTTTGTCTCCTTTGGGAGATGTGTTTAAATCAGCTCTGTAAAAACACTGCAGATGTTTGCCTTCTGCCTGTCCACACACACATACACAGAACAGTACATCTCCTCGTTATTTACACTCTTCCCTAGTGAGTCTCTAAACTGAACAGGTTCTGACAGACAGACAGACAGTCAGAAAGAAAGACAGACAATCAGACAGAGAGAGACAGACAGACAGATGTTTTGCTATTTGTCTTCAAGCCAAGGTCATTAGCTAGCAAATCCAATGGAGAATGCTGAGGTAAATTAGCTTTGTTTGCTACTGTAAATATGCTAACCTTTTGTTTTGTAACAGCCACCTCAACATTCCATTGAATAAAAATTCATGTCTGAATTGTTTAAATGTTAATCTTATTTTTGTTACTTAATTTTACTTTAGTACAGTTTCTATGCACTTTATTTTAACCTTTTAACTCTGAATTCAGTTTCATTAGTTTATTTGTGGATTACCTTTACCTGCTAGCATGAGTCAAGCTTTAATTCTAAAGTACTGTATTACCGAGCTACCAATAATAACCTGCTGTTAAATGCCACCCCTATGTGTGAGCTTAACATATCCATATGGTCATAGCTTCATCTGCTAGCATCACAGTTTGCTAGCTGGCATCATGTATTACAAATAATAAAGCCCTTTTCCAACCATGTGGCCCAATTCAAACCCAGTATTAACCAAATCAAAATACAAGTCTCAACTGTGATCAAGTAATTCCGACATGAAAGTGTTCGGATTCATGTGACCAATTTCAATTTGTAGAGTATGGTTTAAAATCCCAATATGTCCCAAACAACAAAAGGTTGAACCAACGTTGCAAGGTTTCTAGGTTTCTCATACAAATATCCTACTTCTGAAATACTTAGAAACCCCCCAGTTATCTATAGAAAAAAATATCCTGGACCAAAAAAAAAAGTCACAATTTCGGAAGGGTCAATTTATTGGCCTGCATCAAGCAAAGGAAGCATAAAAATACAGAAATATGAGTAAAAACTGTTATTAAACCCTGGAAAAGTCACAAAAGAAATGTGGTAGGAAAAACACATGAATGGACAGCACTGTAAAAATGGACAGTAGAAATCACAATTCTGTTTAATAGTGAAAGTAAGAGCATTTCCACACACACACACACACACACACACACACAATTTGTTGAGAACTGGAACACATGTGATGAGAACAGGATTGAAACTAAACAGCTGTGTGGCCATAAGAAAACCACTTTTCAAGGAGACTTATCAGAAAACAGGCTTCAGTTTCCTAGGGAGGATAAAGATTGGTCTTTGGAGCTATGGAAAAAGGTCATGTGGTCTGATGAGTTCATATTGACCCTATACCAGAGTGATGGGAGCGTCAAGGTAAGAAGGGAAACACATGAAGCGATGCACCCATCATACATACCACTGTACAAGCCTTTGGAGGCAGCATTATGATCTGGGGTTGTTCATCTGTTGGAATGTTACGTGGCAATAAAATGAAGTCAGTTGATGACCTGAAGAAAATATGAATGTGAGACTTTTTTGGCAAGGCAGTGTAGATTTGTAGTGCATATATAGGTATCAGAAATAGATATATTTGTGTGAAAACACATTGTCATAACTTAACAAAATTGCCACAATACTATCATATGTGAATTCACTTATCACATATTTACATGTTCTGCAAAGAATGCACAGTACCCCCACTGACTGTTACAATGGCATTCTGTGTTAGACACAAGGTGAGATATTCTGCTTATGAGATATATGTGCAAGGCTTACAGGTCAGCCTACGTAAACACCTGAATATGTAATTTGGCCCGATTATGCCCTGGCCAGGCCTTGCACCCACACACATATGCAGGTTTGTGCACATTTACAGTAAGCCTCAGATTCTGAGATCACAAACTCATGACAGCAATACCTCAACTAATATACATATACATTCTACTGTACTGTATATAACATGCAGTAAATTCATACCTGCCAACAGACCAACAGATGGGGGGAAAACATGCATTTACTGTAGCATTAGATCTCTAATACAAGACATTGCATGCATGAGAACACACCATAAATCTCTATAGAACATGCGTGAAAGGATGCACAATGCATTTTAATGGTTTTGCTGGAAACTCGTATTCACGCAATTTATGCAAATGTGTTGGAGGGGTGGAATGGTGTCACAGGAACATGTTGGAGGTTTGATATGGATGTTCAAAGTCTCTGATTTTGGTTGTGATTCTACAGTATTTGCACTTGCAAATGGGATCACTGGCATTCCAGTTGGTTTTAAAGGGTTAAGCATACAGTATTTATTTATTTGTAAAATTGTAGTATTCACGCAGTAAAAATAAATTTCTTAGGGGTATTTGGGGCTGCTATGGCTCTCCGAGGGTTAGCTGTAGCAACCCCCCAAACCCCTCCCTGGCGCGTCTATGCCTGTAATGCCTGTAATGTACCATATTTAGGTCTGAATTTAAATTATTTGAACAAAAGACATGTGACTTATGTTATCTTGTGTTCAAGTTTTGTCATGTTTCAATTAAAGTTGTTTTTTAAAGTATGTCATATTCCAATCAAAGGAACCCCTCTCAGGTTTAGCTCTGGGGTATCAATGCTCCAATACAGTAATCACAGATAGTGTCTTTAAACCTGATTTCATACCTATTAGGCTGACTGAAATCAAAATGATACTTCTGGTTTGGTTTCACAATTCACAGAAGAAAAAATATATTAAAATGAACTGTTTGCTGAAGTATGTAATCTTGTGTATCATAACCAGCTTTTTTCCTTTTTATTTTCTAATTTTGTTTTTCTATGGCAATCCAAATAACCCGAACACACTGCACTTGGTGCATGCACTTTATCGGTGTTGTTTGGCTTAGTTCATCACAGCTCAGTTTGGCAGCTCACATCTACAGAAAAGCGTGTGGGATTATTTTAGTCCAAACCAAGTGTTCTTATCTGTCTAATCAATCTAAACCACGAGCAGTGATTCGATTCAAACGGACTAAACGCTGCAGATGTGAAAGCACCACTAGTGCTGGCCTGCTGCAGCATCTGTGCTTGTGTGTGTGCGTGTGCTTTCTACGTGTTCTTAACTGCCAGTCTCCCTCTTAATGTTGTCCAAAGAATCAAAAAGCTTCAAAATCTGCATTTAATCCTCTTAGACAAGACTGAAAAGGTTTCAAGTGATGCTGAAACCCGTAACAAAACAGGAAACAAAGCAGACTATCACCATTCAGTAATGACATGCATAGTTCACTACCTACAACAATGGACCCATCCACTGCTCTTCTCTCAGGCTATTATCTCGATTTCCATCTCCGGGTTGGTTTTAGTCTATCCACTGTCTGCATTACTTCCCTGCTTTTTGTTGGCTGAGTTTATAATCAATGTCACCCTCTACAATAACTCATTCAAGTGTACAGGCACCAGATAAAAGGCATCTGGCAACTAGGAATGAGCTGAGAACAGAATGATGCTAATGACTAAATGGAAGTGTGCCCTCAAAGAAGAAAGTCTCTGTGTAATGTGCAATAATTCTATACTTTTAGGATTATGTTTTGTGATTATGATTATTGTACAGTATTTGAAGAAATAATTAATTTAAGTAAGAATAACTTGTGTGCCAGTAAAGGCAACATCCAAATGAATGGCAGAACCAAAGGGTTTCCAGAAGAACTTTGCTCAGACCATTACACTGCCTCTGCTGCCTTGTCTTCTTCTCATCATGCATCCTGGTGCCATTTCTTTCTCAGGTAAGGCAAGCGCAAACACCTCACCATATACAGGACATGATGTAAAGAAAAATATGAGTCATCAGGCCAGGCCTTCTTCCATTGCTCTATGGTCCAGCACTGACGATCACTTGTCCATCATGAGTGATTTCATCAGTGGACACAGGTCAGCATGGGCACTCTGGGTAATCTCCATTACTATGTGTCCTGGTAGATTTTAACCAAAGGAGTACAGTAGGGCTAGTCCTGGCTCACCACATGCTTCACGTAGCCTTAGGCCTTGACTCCCTTGACCCTTTCACCATTTCACTAGTTGTCCTTCCTTGGACCGCTTTTGATTATGTACTAACCACTGCATACCAAGAACACTCAGAGCCAGACAGTTCTCATGTTTACTATGCAAGTATAGAAGTAAATCTGGGAGTTTTTAATGTTCCTGATGCAGCTGATACTGTATAATGAGTATTGTTGTTACCTATAATTTATAGTGAACTGTACATTTACAGCGTCACAAGTCAGGTAGGTTGGCCTCTTTGCAAAATTTTGTTTAAGGCCCCAGGGAGGTCAGGACTGACTATGAACATGCCCACCAATTCCTGCTGTTTTGGAACCTAGTTGTCTAGCCATCAATATTCAACTTTGTCACCTGAGTCACATATTTAACTAGTTAGAGTATTAAATTTGCCCATTTTACTTGCCTCAATCACAACAACATCAAGAATCACGTGTTCACTTGCTATTTAATACAGTTTCATCTCCCCCATCATAGGTGCCACTCTAACAAGATAATCAGTGTTATTCACTTCACCTGTGGTTTAATTATTATGGCTGATCGGTGTACAGGGACATTATATACTGTACGATGGTGAGCCGAAAAAGACCTGCACTCTGGCTGACTTTAATTAACTTTTAGAAAAGAAAAATACACAATTTTTCAACATAATCTCCTTGCTTTTCAATACACTTTGCCCATCAACAAGCTTTCATATTCCCTCATTAAAAAAAATGTTTTAGGCTGAGTTGCAAGCCACGGGTGCACCGCTCTCTTTACTTCTTCATCAGAAGTAAACCTTTGTCCTCATAGGGCCGCTTTTAGGGGACCAAACAGGTGAAAGTCCAATAGAGCAAGATCAGGGTTATGGAGAGGATGCATTAACACCTCAAAAAAAAACTTCAGCTCAACTGCAGACTGCAGCTCTTCAGTAAGCATCTCACTGTAACAAGCACTGTTTTTTGTTGAATCTTTTTCCTGATAATGTTTCGATACTGGCTCTTGAGAAGTCCAGTAACGATTTTCTTTAAGAAATGTTCAGCTTCCTTAGAGTATCGGTCCACATTTTGTTTGCAGATATCTAAACGCTTCTGTTTATGTGAATTGTTTCGCCACCAGGTACACCCTCAGACCACAAAGAAACTAATCCCTGCATGCTGCTCCTTTTTCCCTGGTGTAACACATTCACACCTGCACAGCAGTGACTGGGGAGACAGTAGCCTTGAACAAAGAGAAAGGGCTAATAAGTTGATAAATGCTGATAAATTTTGACTCATCCTCATAGTTTTCAGAAAAACACCGGTTTCACCCACACTTATTTCCTGTTACACCTAATTAATGCCAGTATGTAATTTGTTTCTTATTATTTAGGTTTTGTCGTTTGTATTCGCTCAGTATATCACTTAGCCCATGCTGAGTTGCCATGTGTATTTAGCTCATGCTTGATTTGTTTCCTGTTTCTAGTCTGGGTTTTAATTGTTTCATTAAAATAACTAGATTACTGCACTTGCATCAGCTTTCAAATCATGACATACTGTAGAACCAAGTATTTCCTGCAATGTCTAAGAATTTAGAACTAGGTCTTTACATTTCATCATCTCTACATGATGTTACACTGCCATCTGTGTCCATTTACTTAATTATACTACTGCAGTTTTTTTATTACCAGTCCTGCCAATCTTTTGCATAGGTATTAGGAGTTCTGCAATTCAACATCACTCGTTATCACTTAAAAATATGCATTCCTCCATAAAACACTGCATTGGCTACCTGTGAAATTTGGCATTGATTTTAAAATACTACTATTGACGTATAAAACATTAAATGGTCTACTTCGATCAAAGGGTGCAGGCTGCTTGTCAGTACCACGTATTATGAAAACTACAGCAGGGGGCAGAGCTTTTTCTTACAAAAGCACCAAAGTTATGGAATAGTCTTCCAATTAATGTTCCAGACTCAGACACAGTCTCAGTGTTTAAGTCTAGGCTAAACACCTATTTATTTAGCCAAGCATTTTTGTAAATAGATTTGCCTTAGGTAAAGGAGCAGATCTGGGGGACTCATGGACG
>JAQMYJ010000004.1:17665988-17696671 GCA_030014305.1 Clarias laeviceps
GCTGTCTTCCCCACTCTCATTGATCACTCAGGTTTGTTGACGGTGAAGTGATTGGTCGCTTTACATCTCAGGGAGCCTCATGTCTGTGTTTACTTCTGGCTCTCCCTTTTAGTTATGCTGTCATAGTCAGTCCTACCGGAGTCTCTGCTTGCACTCTGCACTAAATATGCATTCACATTATACATTGTTTGATTGTAACCATACCTAACTGCCATCTCTCCTCTTCTCTCTCTTCTTCTTTCAGTCTCAAACAGTATGATGCAGATCAATCCCTGTTATCCGTTTTCACCCAAATGAGGATGGGTTCCCTGTTGAATCTGGTTCCTCTCAAGGTTTCTTCCTTTTGCCATCTCAGGGAGTTTTTCCTTGCCACTGTCGTCCTCGGCTTGCTCATCAGGGACGATCTTATCATTTTGATTCATACACATTCATATTTCATACAAACTTAAATAATTCTTTTGATTGTGTAAAGTTGCTTTGCAACAATGTCAATTGTTAAAAGTGCTATACAAATAAAATTGAATTGAATTGAATAAAACCATAAGCCAGTTGAGTGAATCTGGAAATCACTCGTGCGGGAGTTTTGAACTCTCTAATATTAACTGATGCCATCTGGATGCTCTGCTCCCTTCCAGTCCAGCCTGGTCTTATAATGTATCTCTTCCCAGTTTTCCCACTTGAAAGATACCCTCACTTACTGAAAAGTTACTGTAAATGGAGAGATGTTCATAAAATAACATTTTCATTTATGTTTGAATTAGCTAACATTAGATTAGTGGACTGTATACTTAACACCCACTAGATATTGACCTTTAGCAAACACGTGACTACCATGATGTCCATGATTCACCAAGCATAGGCGACTATGCATTTTCATTGATTACCTCAGGCGGTGTACAAATATGTGATTCCTCCTGGATTTGGTGGCTTTTGCTAGCGTTTGTATCAAATAGGAGCTCATTTTGTGCTCCTGTTGGAAAGAGACGACGCTATGGAATATGCAGTGCTTTACACTCAATAAAATGAGATGCAGGTACTGTAAAGTTGGCAAACCTCAGAGAGGAATATAGGATTTAGCCTTGTGGGAGAAGAAGCTAGTTAGGGTTGTATCTAACATTAGGGACATAGACTTTAGAAGAGGAAATTCTGAATGGATTACTCAACATTACCAAGAAGACAAAATTATGTTTAAGATGACATAACATTATCAGATGTGTTTTCTTGATGAAATGCTCCTGTGAATGGTTTTGAATGTGGGTTTTGATAGCGATGTTATGGAACATTAATGTGATATTGGCATTTCTTGAGCATTTATTTAGATTTGATCTCTCTGAACTAAAATAATATCTAATTATCCATAATTTTTTTAAATCAGTATGTGTTTATGCACTAAGTTTCATCTACATGTATATTTTATATTGTTTATTTTATAATAGAATTTCAAAATCTCATCATAATTTAAAAATAAAGTTAAAATGATGATTAACATATTTACTGTATTTACAATATTTATTTAGTCCACAAATCACAAACCCCTGTAATCTAAATGTACCAAAAAAAAAATATTATATGCCAATTTTCCATTAATGGTCTGGATGATTGTCATATGACTAGGGCTCATTATATTTCTATATTTCTTTGTCTTTCGGTTTTCCCCTTTCAGGGGTCGCCACAGCGAATCATCTGCCTCCATCTAACCCTCTCCTCTGTAACCTCTTCTGTCACACCTACTAACTTCATGCCGTTTCTCACTACATCCATAAATCTCCTCTTTTGTCTTCCTCTAGACCTCCTGCCTGGCAGTTCCAACCTCAGGATCCTTCTACCGATATATTTACAATCTCTCCTCTGAACATGTCCAAACCACCTCAATCTGGCCTCTCTGACTTATTTTTGCACATAACAATGTTATCCCGTGGGTAAAATTCCTTTTGCCATACAGAAGTGGGCAGGACTATCATAGATGAATGTCATAATGTAGGTGTAAATTGTCTATATGTACTGGGGATGGAATAGAAATCTTTCACCCAAATATGGTCATAAACCATAAAAAAAAAGCAAAATAAATGAAGGAATTCCACATGAAAAGATAATAATTCTACAACAAAATGTCGATTTGATCAATTTACGAATAATTTATGAAGGTCATGATAATTAGAAAGTAATTAAACATGCTCCTTTTGGCTCTCCAAACACTTGAAACAGGGGCAACAACAACAGTGAAAAATGTCAGCCATGGACACACTTAACAAATGGATTTATATAAGATTGTGTTGAAGAAAATATGAGATAAAAATATAAATAAATAAATAAATAATTATGTTTTCCACATTTTTGATAACGAGCGCTCACTTTTCCGTTTTCTTCTTTTTTAATTGGACACAATTATATTGTTGAAGTTTTTACTTATTTAATTATTTTATGAGCTGTGTTATTTTGTTTTATTATTATTATTACTATTATTATATTTAGTATTATTTTATTTATTGCCATGCTATTTAAGGAAGCCAAAAGCATAACCACTGTGAAAATGCACATAAACCAATATAAACGCTCCCACACAGGACCTTAAGCAGCAGGGCTTTCACATATTTAGATTATGGAACGGTTACCATCACTAACACGTACCTTCTCATGACTCTAAGTCCAGCTTTCATGTCAAACTTCAGACCCAGCCATTAATTTCCCAAGCAACCTCTGGATCCACAATCACTGGACTTGCCTGATCTTAATTTACATGAAAGATGTTCATTGCAAAGTCTTTTTCTAGCTTGTCACAATGATACTGAGGCTCTGTTTAGTCGCATTGATCTCAGGATCTTGCATCATTAGGCTCAATTTAGATCCGTTTGTCTGTGTCTTTGTCTAGTCCTCCAGGCTTGAAAACTTTTTTTGTACTTTTTCAGTTGTTTGGCAGTTGATACATGCAATGGTAACACGACACACTCGTTGTTCAGCAAGCAGTCAATCAATCAATCAATCACAGCTAAACGAAACGAAGCAAAGAACATGTCTAAACAGCAAAGATACAGAAATCAACTATTACACCTGAAAAATTACGATGAGTGATGTTTTGTTTGTGCTCAAGTTCAGAGTCAGTATTCTTGTTAGGTTGTGATGATGGAGGGGATTTGTGCAACTTTAAATGTTACAGGAATATTTATATGTATATCTTAGGGAAGCAAACGAGGGTGAGTCAGAAATTGTCCGCACTGGCTCCAGTGTCTTATCAGTGGCTTTCCCTTCTAGGCTACTGTCTCCCCAGTCACTGCTGTGCAGAAGTGAACAGGTTAAATCAGTTTATTTGTAACTGCAGTGGGAGCAGAAATGGACCTCCCACTTGTGATTTGGAAGAGCATAAACAGAAGCGTTTTGGTATCTGTAAGGAAAGAGAATCATTACTGGTGACGAGACATGGATTCATCACTACAAGCCTGAGAGTATGGAACGGAAACATCCTCAATCACCGACCGAGAAAAAGTTAAAAAAGTCAACCATCAGCTGTAAAATTGACGTTTACAGTTTTCTGGGATTCTCAAGGGCCAGGATGAGAACATTATCAGGAAAAAGGTTCAACATTCAACAGTGCTCATTACAGTGAGACGCTTAATGAAGAGCCGAAGCCTAAACTTCAGATTAAACGCAGAGGACTGATATCCACGGGTGTTCTGATCTTACATGACGATGTATCTCCGCACACTTCTGCCCACACTGTCGTCGCTCCACAAAAGCCTCATTTTGAAGTGTTAAAGCCTCCTCCCTATAGTCCTGATCTCACTCCATTGGACTTTCACCTGTTTGGTTGCCTGAAAGCAGCCCTACGATGAGGACGAAGATTCACTTCTGATGAAAAAGTGAAGACAGCGGTGCATTCGTGGCTCGCAGCTCAAACTAAAACAGTTTTAATGGTGAAACACAAAAGATAGTTGACAGATGGGCAAGCGTATTGAAAAGCAAGGGGATTATGTCGAAAAATTATGTATTTGTCTTTTCTAAAAGTTGATTAAAATAAATTCTACAGGTAGAATGTGGATAATTTTTGACTCACGCTGGCAGTTTCTGGATATCAAGGATGGCATTTTTTGAATATATTCTTTAAGGTAGTGTAAAGCATTTTACATCGTGTCATAAGAAATATTAAATCCATGATAAGTACTGATTTAATATTGAACAAAGCTTACTATTACACATTTTGATCAATTATTACGTGGTGGCACGGTGGTGTAGTGGTTAGCATTGTCTCTTTGCACCTCCAAGGTGCGGGTTCGATTCCCGACCAGACTCGATTCCCGTCTCTGTGTGCATGGAGTTTGCATGTTCTGCTCGTGCTTGGTGGGTTTCCTCCGGTTTCCTCCCACAGTCCAAAGACATGTAGGTTAGGCTAATTGGCGTTCCCAAATTGCCCGTAGTACGTGAATGGGTGTGTGTGTGTGTGTGCCCTCATGCCCTAAGGCTCCTGGGATAAGCTCCAGGTCCCCGCGACCCTGAATACAGGATAAAGCGGTAGAGTGAATGAGTGTTATTAGTTTTTTTATTTGTTTTAACAGCATGTTGATTAACCAACATCATTACTGAGCAAAATTTCATGCTTAACACTAGTGATTGCTTTGCACTTGACTGCTTTGCCTCGTATGTAAAACACCAAAACCCACCTCAACTCATTCACATTCTTCTCGTACAGCTTCACATCTTCGCATCTCATGAAAAATTCATGCACAATTACAGTGACAAATGTCTAGATTTCAATTAACATGGAATTAACCAGGAGACATCAACCCTTTATTCTCCTTCTAACTGGCTACAAAGTAAAGGAAAGTTGACAAGGTAACATTGATTGTGGTTGTGTGTGTGGGTGTGTGTGTCGGAATGTTAGCTGATGTGCAAGTGGGTCACTCTGAGCGAAGGAACCAGTAATGGGTACATCACTGCAGTAGAATAGACAGAAGGTCAGGATGATGTCAATAAAAGTAGAGATGAGGTGTATCGTGTCATGTGGCAGGAGTAACACACGCACACACACACACACACACACACACAGAGCTACCATCCTGCCTCAGGCTTCAATCTCAGATAGCCAGTAAATTAGAAAAGCAACTCTGCAGCTCAGAAGGACGTCAAGCAGCTGTAGTGTTTTTTCGAGAAGGTGTGAAAAAGACAAAATCGATTAAATCAATTTAATAACTTGAGGTGATTGACAGTGGGATTGGAGGCGCTAATGTATTTTATTCACTTAATGAATGAATACATGTGATGATGTTAAAGCATAGGAACCCTGAACAAATCTATATAAATAAAAGAAACATTGGTCAGAACTCTTTCAATGATATCTTTACGTTTCATACATTGGAGGACCAGAAACCAGTCTCTCTGTATGTCTGTATATCTGTCCACCGAATTTGTCACAGCATCACGCAAAACTGTCTGGACAGAATTTAATGAAACTTTGCCAGTCCTTCGGTATTTACCTGAAATTAAATCTGTGCCATAAATGAAATCAAAATGTTGAGTAGAAGGGACGTTATGAGCAGTTTTGTGCCAGATGACGTCACACCATTCCGTGCTTCTTTTTTTTTTTGGAACGAATATAGAGCTTTTTCCCTCAGGTTGACGTGGCTATAACAGATCAATGGAAAAGTTTCATTAATACACATACTCTGTGTACATAAATACACAGAGTATGTGGAAGACCGTAATGCCCCTACAAACCATCCAAATCCTCACGAAACACAAAAGAATGTGCACCAGAGCATGGCTTAATCCAAAAAAGGCAAGTAGACTATGAAAACTGAACCTTCAAAGATGAACGGACAGATCAATGTATGTTTACTCTTCCTGCAGAAAGTTTAAAACCAGTTAGGCTCATACATCATGTTGCCAAAAGAATTCGCTCGCCCGCCTTCACATGCATATGAACTTGAGTAACATCCAATTCCTAATCCATAGGGTTTAATATGACGTTGGCCCCGCCCCCTTTCCAGCTATAACAGCTTCAACTCTTCTGTGAAGGCTTTCCACAAGGTTTAAGAGTGTGTTTATGAGAATTTTTGAACATTCTTCTAGAACTGCACCGATCTTCCACACCAAACTCGCTCATCCGTGTCTTTACAGACCTGCGCAGTCATGTTCGAACAGGAAGGGGCCGTCCCCAAGCTGTTCCCACAAAGTTGGGAGCATAAAATTGTCCAAAATGCCAAGAGTAACTCCTGGTGCTACTAATATCAAGCAGTACTGTGAGAGCACCACTATAAGACAAAACAGATGGTTAGAGCCAACATATCCGCAGCAGCCCGAGGTAATGGCATGTAAAATACCCGAACTGAGAGACCAGTGTTATGCGCTAAAATGTTGCGTAAAAGCCAACAGTCATGTGACGGATTTAATAAACTACTCTTAACAGGTAGTGTATTTAGATGATGATGAAAGAAGTATAACTTATCGCAAACAAGGCGTAAGATATTTAATCGCAGAAAATTGTAATTCTTTGTATTAATAAGTTAGACAGAGAGACAGGCAGACATGTAAATCAGTTTTAACCTAAAATAATATCACTGATTACATTAAAGCCGATCAGCTGATTGTTAGCTTTAACCTTTTAACTATTTCTACAAACTCTTTAATCATCAATGACGGTTACTAACACTAGTAGGCATATAAATAAAAAAGGTAGCCTTATTTGTTCATGTTAGCCAGCTAACAAACTGTATAGCATGTACTTATTTCTACAGACCTATTTGGCACTACTGATCTCACGTTCCTCACTACAAAACTGTGCGTTTTATTCTATTCTTACACGTTTGTTTTTATTCTTTCACCCATTTCTGCCCACAGCATTCCACTAAATGTAATAATGGATGGACTTGTGGAGCAGCACAGGTGGCTGTTGGCCTGTTTACCATCCCGCCTGCTGTTCAGCTGCTCTTATGATCCATATTTTATGAGATGAAGATTAAGTGGGGAGCAGATCTATGCCATTCCGAAGCAGCTGCACGCTCAGCCTGGCACCGTTTCAGCCAGATGTTTGCTGCGGATTTACTGTTTCAATGTCATTTTAAAATCCATTTACGAAATGAAACGGTGACCGTGCGTTATATACTGTAAGTACCAGAGGCCTACATCAATTGTGCAAGCAAAGTGCTTCTCAAGGTAACAGAGAGTGGATGCTTCTCATTAATCGATATTGTTAAAGCAAGATTGGATAATGTCCTTGACTTTCAGAAACACGTTTATTGCACACTTAACGAAAGATGGCTACATAAAGCATGCTATTTTGTAATTAATTTTATCCTGCATTTCTTTCTTCCAACTTCCAGCTTCGTCATTTATCACTATAATGGGTGTCTCAAAATGTCTATACAAACGACTGGTGTTCAAGTCAAACCGGGACTTGTGATGAATTTTCCATGTGATTGACATTTACAGAAGGCATCTAGCAAAGTACAGTGATGAGACTCAGGAAAACATTTGTATGGTGCAAATGTTGTCATAAAGTCGATCCCAATGAGTTGGCGCAACTGGAATGCCTGATCTTTGAAAGATGACGGATAACTTGTCACCAACTTGTCAGTTCCTACAGACAAATAATCATTCTCCAACACCACTTGCACATTACAGATACTCAGCTAGGAGTTAATGCTACATCCCCCATATACTGTACAGTAGTCCTGAACTCACTCCAACCATTTCCACATGCTTGGGACATTAAAGGAGTTCCTGGGGGGCCAGGGTATCAGGCATGAAGCAGACAGTCTGATCATGATACTGAGTACTGAGAAAACCTTCCACCTTGATGGTATCTAAGCACTAGTGAAACGCCTTTAGTGCATTAATGTCGCAGGGGATTAAAGGTAGTTTTTATTCTGCACAATCAAAAGTCCTGGTTTGACTGGAATACCCCACATAGTTTAAAAGTTCGATGATTGGTCACCATGACCCCATGGAGATGTTTCCGTTATGCCTGGATCATGTGAAGGCCATGGTGTGCCAGGAAAAGATACAACACAGGGATCATTGAAAGGAATGCATTTAAAAGGGAGATACATGCATAACACTATGTGTTAACATGAGTCATCATGAGTGGAAGGGACGATTCTGTGTGTGTTTACAAAGAGATGGCATGTAATGGTATGTTTTGTATACGATTTGGGTGGAGATGTTTGGAGCACTCCGCTTTTTTTTTATATTAATACAATATCAATGTCATAACTGATAGCATTGAGAATATTCATGTAAACTTTATGGATGGCTTATCCATTTTAAAAGCATATGCATGTGATTCTATATTTGCAGTATTGAGTATATCCATCTGCTACACCTACATCAGCTTAGCTGATCAGAGGAAAGCTGCAACGGCAAACTGTAAACCTCATACAAAACCTGTCGGCCAAACACAGTATTGGTGCTGATTTAATTATTTTTTTTATGTTATAATACAGGAAAGTGTGCCAAAGAAGCTACAGTACTTCTGAAGTTTATGCAATATGGAAGTGACTAATTTTGCTTCACTAAAAGTTTCAAGTGGCTGACTTCAGCTGTTAAAGAGAGATGGTTTTATACTGTATGTGCCCAAAAAATGGTCATTTTCAGCTTTGTATTGACACACTTCAAACAATAATCATTTAAAATTGTTGATATTTCTTTATGAGTATTGATAATAAAATTGGTAAAAAAAATGCATAAAAATTTTTTAAAATTAAATGCATAAAAAATTGTTGCGTAAATAGTTTTTTGATAAAAGCTTAAATAGCAAAAAATCCGTAGTGTCTGTAACCATGTCAAACTCAGGTTGCAATATCTTAACAATTTTTCTAAAAAAATCTAAATTGGCCAAGTTTTATCTGAATGACACTTAAGATCATTGAAAATTTTTAATTAAAAAAAGCTACGGACACTACATAAAAGTACATGAAATTGTATTTAGCAAATGTGTTTCTTTTTATCAGATAAAAATATTAATGTCCATGCATATTTACAGAAAAACAAAGCACTGATCGGGAGATAAAAAGCATTAAGTATTGTGAAAAATTGTGATATGATTCTATCTGAAAATTCACTTTTTCACCTATAGTAGGTGAGACATTTTAGCACGTATGCATGGTAAAATAACGCCTGACATCTGTGAAGAAGAAACACACTTTGCATTACATTTCCATTGTTCCTGCAGGCAGGAGATTGCCTGAAGTGACCTATGAGTCCAATTTGCTTTTATTTATCAAGCGCCTGACTAAATCAGTTTGAAGGTCATGGGGATAAATGCATTGTTAATACGACTGACTGAACACGTTCTGATGAGCAATGAGGTTAAGACTTGCTTAACCCCTTAAGGCTTAGTTATTCCACTCAACGCATATTCTTCAGTAACTGCTGCTATAAATGATTCGGTAACAACTATAAATGATTTAATAACTACAGTGAAAATAAACGGATAAGGCGTGTAATTATGAGCGTGAGAAATGTCTGAACCAGCCGACAAATCCAGGGAGTTTAAGGGTCACGAGTTTGATGTAGAAGGTCAAAGGAAATGCGTGATTATGCATTCAAGATGAACTGCAGGGAAAATCAGACATAATCATTGGTCTGAATTTAAAATGTTTGGCTGAGAGCATTTAATTTAATCAGACAGACACCTGTTGGTCTGAATCCGAGGGAAACTGATATGTTTGATTTGTTGGCTATATACTGTAGTTTTAACACTGACCGTAAGTAAGCCGATAATCATTTGCAGAGGGGGAGGATTGTGTGAAGGGGAAGACGGCAACGGAAAACATGCATGCACGGATATCATGTATGTACAGTATATAATTAGACAAATAACAATAGTAAGTGTATTCAGCTTTCATTTTTCAGGAACATTTTTCAGGTTTTTTTGCAGCACTACAGCTCTGTCCTCCGAATTAGTTTGGACCTTGTGTGTCAGTTTAACAGCGCATCCTGAGCCCATAAATGTCTGGTTCACTTCCTCAGCTTGGGGATGAATCAAGGTTTAATCATATTCTGACTGCGATCAAGTTGCAGTACTGTTTGCACAGAAGCAAAGCAAGTCTACCTTGGGATTAAAACTACGAGGGGCGTTCAACTCAAACCAGGATTTTGGATTGTGCAGAATAACTACTTTTATTTCTCTAATTTATTTTACTAATGATTGGATACCATCAAGAGTCATGATCTGAAATGGCTTGGAGTGAGGCGTCGCAATAACTCCCAGCCGAGTTCTTGTCATGTGCAAGTACAGTACGCAGTATGAGGTCATTCACTGTCCTGGGCTGTATGACGTCATGCATTTGTCCATTACAAACAGAACAGGATTAGTCAAATCAGGCTTTTTTTTACTTTACAGAAAAGGAGTTCCTGGGAGGCCAGGGTTTCAGGTCTGAAGCTGAAGCAGGCAGTATGATCTGGAGTACTGAGAAAATGTTCTACCCTGATGGTATCCAAGCACTAGTGACATGCCGGGATAAGTGCATTAGTGGAACGAATGCATTCAGACGTGATGCAGGCAGCCCGAGCAAGGCTACATAGTACTGAGAAAACTTTCTACCTTAATGGGATCCAAGCACTAGTGACATGCTGGGATAAGTAGCTTAGTGTAGCAGGGGATTATACTGTATACTGTAGAGAAATAAAGGTTTTTATTCTGTCATTCTGCACAAGCAAAAGTCCCAGTTTGACTTGAACCCCCCTTGTATGACGGTGAAACTGTGAATAAACAAATCGTTCGAAATACAATACAATTCAGCCTTAGAAACCAGGGCTTCACGTACAGCAGCTTTACAACAAGGTAAGTGTTAGGACAAATAAATCAGCCGACTTTGCAGTTTTTTACTACAGCGGTGGTAACAATTTAAAAATCTGCAGCTTCCTTTTTTTTTTTTCCGTATTTATAGTCTAGCGTTCAGTGACCTTTAAAATTGTACATTTATAAAGTCAGATTTTTAATGATCTCTCACTAGAGTCATGAAGATGAGTTTGTGTCTGCTAGACCAGCACGGTGGTGTGTTGATAGTGTGGGACTGAGTCAGTCCTGCTCTCTGACTGAGCTAATGTCACATCAGAAAGGGGAAATAACTAACATTGCTTTAATTGATTATGTCAGAATAAAGATATATGTATATATATATATACACAAAGATACAGCATGACAAATGTTTAGGATCATCTGATCATCATGTCCATATGTGGTTCTTCCCCAACTTGTCGCCACACAAATGCCTTTGTAAACTACAGCATTATAATTTCACTTCACTGAACCTTATAGGCCCAAACCTGTTCCAGCATGACGATGCCCATGTACACAAAGCGAGCTCTATGAAAAAACGAGCTGTGATAAGGTTAGAATGGAAGAACTCGACTGTCCTTCACAGAGCCCTGACCTTAACTTCACTAAAAATCTATTAGAATGAAATGTAGCACCGAGACCTCCTCACCCAAGATCAGTCCCTGACCTCAGTAATGCCCTTGTAGAAGAACGAACACAAATTCTCACAGCCACGCTCCAAAATCTAGCGGAAAGTCTTCCCAGAAGGAGGAATAAATCTGGAATTAGATGTTCAATAAGAGCAGATATAAGTATGATTGGTGATAGGCGACAGATAATTAGACTGCCAGAGAACCACTATTGGACCCTTTATCAAGACTTTAAACTGCTTTTTTTCTGTGTAGACGCACGCTGGCAAACCAAGAGATCATCTTCATTGGTAGAATGGATAACAGTAACAATAACAGTATTGCATGTAATTTAATTATGTAAAAAGATCAGTAAGCTCAAAAATCTCTTACTAGTTTTCTGACAGTTTTAACCTTGTTATTTCATGTCTCTCTCTCTTTCTCTCGTTCTCTATACTGTACCACCTATACTGTACACAGGGCCTGAAGTCCATACCAGGGGACAGGGGGCGCTAGGCGGGGTACACCTTGGTCAGAGTGCAAATTGATCGCAGGGTCCAAGCACACACACACTGTCCCACACAGGACTGTGTGGGAAACTGAAGAACCCAGACGACACCCACAAAGCACATGAAGAACATGCAAACGCCACACACACACAGACCCAGAGCGGACTCAAACCCCAGAGGTGCAAGGCCCCAGTGTTAACCACCACGCCACAGTGCCACGCTGGCCACAACTGCCTCAGGAAGAAAAGAAAAAACACCAAGTCTTGGCTGATTGACTAATGGAAAATGTGCAGCATTTCCCGGCACTCAGTACCAAATTTTCATTATGTGCCATGCAAACTCCTTAAACCCTCTTGACCCTAGAGGCTACAAGTGCTAACCCTTGAATTCAATCTAAATATCCGTAATGAGTTTTTAAAAAAAGGTAAATATACCTGAAATAATAATACTACTACTAATAATACTAATAACAATAATACAACAAAATTACAAATTATAATGATAAGGTGATAAAAAAAAGTCTGTAAAAGTGATATTGTTGTTGGTCTTTTGGCTTCTTCCGGCAAGGGGTTGCCACAGTGGAATATCCGGTCTGTACAACAACTTGGCACAGGTTTTATGCCGGATGCCCTTCCTGACACAACCCTCCCATTTTATCCAGGCTTGGGACCGGCACTGGCTGGGAATCGAACCCGGCCTTCTGCATGGCAGGTAAAATGCCTACCACTGAGCCACCAGTGCCCATATATTATTTCTCATATTATTTCTCATATATTATTTCTGATATTATTTCTCATATATTATTTCTGAACATATAAACTGTACAAAGATGAGGACTGTTTCGAAATGCAAAAAAAAATAAATAATAATAATAATAATAAAATAAAATAAAAAAACAGCATGTTCAGTGGTACTGTATCTGCAACAAAACCCTTTTCACTTTTAAGCTATTTTATCTGTAAAGTTAACATCAAGTAAACATTAAAAATGTCGCATTTGTGATTTGCATCTAGCATATTCCTAATTCCTTCTCTCACTCGTCTTCTATCCTTTATACAGGGTTGTTGGGAGCCTGGGGCCAATCCATCGCAGGGCACACATACAATACATATACACACACTCACACGCTCATGCACACACTATGGGCAACTTGGGAATGCCAATTACCCTAATCTTTGGACTGTGAGAGGAAACCGGAGTGCCCGGAGAAAACCCACCAAACATTTGTAGAACATGCAATCTCCGTGCACACTGACCCGAAGTGGGAATCGAACCCGGACCCTGGAGGTGCAAGGCAAGACAGTGCGAACAACTAAGCCAGTACAGTATATATAAATATATACAAATATAAAAGAATGACAAAGAAGTGATTTACATATCTTATGAACTCTGAAGTGTGGACCCTGTGCATGGAAGGAGGGATAAAGATAATAAATATAAGTGCATTTGTTTGTTGAAGAGAGCTGTTAAAACTATTGTACCTTTAAACAGAAACGCAGTAGTGTTATTGTGAAAGCCCTGCACAGGGGAAACTCCAGTGAGTGACTCTCCTACATTCAGCTCCTTCAGGATGTCCACATGCAGAGTAGGATCCAGATCCACAGCCCACACTGAAGCAAAAACAAACAGTAAATCAGACCAGATGGAATACTAGATAATTGCATAACGCTGACGCCATTGTGGAACACAACGAGTCAGTCTGAAACCCACAACAAGCTCACAGCAATTAACTCAGCAGGCTGCATTACTATTGTTATTATTATTATTATTAATAATAATAATAATAATAATAATATTATTATAAAAAAACTGTGCATGATACTATATAACATTATATAACAGGTGCCGTTTAATGCACTCACCTGATAGTGCACAGAGTGCAAAAGAAAACTGAAATAAAGCCATTGTGGATGAAACTGATGAAGAAAAAGGAGAAAACACCAGGAAGGAAGGAAGAGAAATGAAAGATTAGTCCATCTGCTGGTGCGCGAGCGATAAGGCGCGCCTTCACTGAGCACTCCGGAGCACACGCACGCGCCTGATCATCCCGACACTGCTGAAACTTAGTGCAGGAGGGCGCGAGAGGAAGGGTGTGATTCCACAGGAGGCACCATGTGTGTGTGTGTGTGTGTGTGTGGGTGGGTGGGTCCGATGTACCAGCAACAATGCGTAACAATGTCCGGTTCTCATAGAGGGATGCGCAGGAGAGCGGCAGGTGCTTGGACACTCCTCTCCAGCCCGCGCGTGAAGCGAGAGAGTGCGCTGCTTGCGCGAGCTCTCATGATACGTCATCACTCACGCCCTCTTCCGGTAGACTCTGTTACAGCAGGAAAAATGTAGGACTGAGTGCGGGGAAATGGTGCATGATTTTTAGTCAATCAGCCAAGACTTTTTTGGTGTTTCTTTTCCTGAGGTGACTGTGGAAGTGCGAGGCCATAGTGGTTAACACGCACTTCCAGGGTAGACGGTTCGAGTGCCGCCTTGGGTCTGTGTCATGTTCTCCCTGTGCTTGGTGTGTTTCCCAAGCACATACTCATTCAAAAATTATGGGAACTTATCTTCGTGTCTTAGGACTGTGGGGGAAACTGGAGTACCTGGACGAAACCGACAAAGCACAGGGAGAACATGCAAATGCCACACACACACACACACAGACCCGAAGCGGACTCGAACCCCGGAGATGCAAGGCCCCCAGTGTTAACCACCATTCCACAGTGCCACGCTAGCCACAATCACCTCAGCAAGAAAAGAAAAAACAGACACCAAAAAAGTCTTGGCTGATTGACTAATGGAAAATGTGCTGTATTTCCCGGCACTCAGTGCCAAATTTTCATTATGTACTGTACCATGCAAACTCCTTAACTTAAGGTTACAGTGCTAACCACTATGGGACCGTGCAGCCCTGAATTAAATCTAAACATCCATAATGAGTTTAATACAAAAAGTTAAATACAATGGAGCCTGAAATAATAATAATAATAATAATAATAATTTTAAAATAATGATAATGTGGTTAAAAAATATACAAATTAAATATAAAAAAAAATGTAACTCATTTACATCATTTAAAAAAATTAGAAAAATATTATTTCTGAACATTAAAAAATGCATGAAGTTTATGATATTAAACTGCAATCCAGAGTGTGTGCAAGGAGTTTGCATGTTCTCCTCATGCTTGGTGTGTTTTCTCCAATTACACCAGTTTCCTCCCACAGTCCAAAGACATGCAGATTAATCTAATTGATGTTCCCCTATTCCCCATAGTGTGTGATTGTGTGCTTACGTGCCTCATGACAGACTGGCACTACCCCCGCCTTGTACCCCGAGTCCTTTCAGATAGGCTCCAGTCTTCTTGTGAATAATAATAAATAAACAAGTTACATAATTTTAAAAAAATGAGGTAATTTTTACATTGTAATACTTGAAATTGAAATTGTAATACTGAGAACACATTTTAATAAAATAAAATATATATTTAAAAAAAACTGTGAGTGTAGTCAAAATAATTTCCACATTTTTTAGCTATTTTATGTATAAAGATAACATCAGGTTATAAATAAGAATTACAAATAATTGATTTAAATCTTATTTAGTCCTAATATTCCAGGCTTCCCATGATCCTGTGTGTCCAAGATAAGCGCTATATAGAATTCATTCATCTTCTATACCACTTTTCCTGTATACCAATCCATTGCAGAGTATATTCCATGTTGGAGAAAACTGGAAAACTCGGAGGAAACCCACCAAGCATGGAGAGAACATGCCCACAGACCCCGAGGAGGGAATCTAACCCTCAACCCTGGAGGTTCCAGGCCACGGTGCAACCACAGAGTATTTGAGTTACCACAGGTTACAATCTGTTTTAGCATTAAACCTGTGGTAACTCATAAACACTCTATACAACTGTGGTGAGCAGAAAGTCTTATAATCTAACATCACACCAGTTTAATGTTGTGTATTCTTTAACCTGAACTGAGAAAAGACACAGATGTTTCTCAGATTAGACTCAATACGCACGTGTCAGAAGGTTAATTTGAGTTATTTAACTGCACCACATGAAAAGCATTAGCAAGATGTTTACTATGGGATGCACAACCGATACTGAACCTGATGTCGCTATGGTATCCGACATCTGCTTTACACATATGGAAGGGTCAAATAACAAGAGAGAGGTTTGAAAACACTCCCGCAGTCAGGTTTTGCAAAAATGGTCCCAGTTTCTTTTATCTGAATCCCTAGTATCTTTGTCATGAAAATGCAGTGTTTAAAAAAATGGGTAAAAAATGGATTTGGGGAAAAATAGTAATATTTTTCATGCTCTCCCTGTTAAATGAAAGCATCCTCTGGGATTTTTTTTTTTTGCTGTTGCTAAAATATGATGAATTTAAAATAGCTAAAATGAAAAAAGTATTTGGAGCCTCAGGGCTTTTCTAGCTGACTCTGCATAAATAAATGAATAAATAAATTTAAATACAAAAAAAATAAATAAATCACATTATACTGTAAAATATACATTATATATATCATACTGTATGTAGCACAGCAGCAGTTCACTGATATTATAATTATGCACCAAAAGTCCTAGCTTTGATGGCTGTGACCTTGCATCAATCTTTTATACCTTAAATGTCTAGCATGAGTCATTAAGAAAATAGGAAAATCATCGGTTCCACACGAACAGCTGGAACAACACACTTTGAAGAGCATTTGGTATGTTGCTCAACTGTTGGCTTCGAGCGGCATCAGAGGGTATTAAGCACACATCTGTTACCTGCTGATGACTTTGCCGAGGAAAAACAAGGCTCATTGGCATTCTGCAACACACACACACACACACACACACGCACAGAGAAAGAGAGAGAGAGAGAGAGAGAGAGAGAGAGAGAGAGAATGGGAGGAAGGGAGGTGGGAATGATAGATGACACTGACAGAGCCGTTGCCCCCATTTATTGACCTCTGTAACACTTTAATTATTATATCCACCCCACTGTTGACCTGCACGGAAATCAGAGGAATGAAACAAAAACAAAACGCCAGTGTTAATGAAGAGAACACAGTGCAGAGGTTAAAAAAAAAAAAGGTCATGAGATTAAACTGTATAATACATGCAGTATATACAGAATTTTTATTATAATCTGATGCACATCTTATTTAGTTTTGCTCTCAGTGACTAAAATCTCACAAAAGAATTGGAAAGAGGCAGTGCCTTTCAGTAATGAATTAATTAATCCATGTGCCAGAGCTTAACCCAATCAATCTGGATTCAAATATTTAACAACGGCATCAAACAGTGCATGTCTGAGAAATGTACAGATACATAAGATATTGTAGAGTGTTTTATTTTAAAACACTTGATTATTTTGCATTAACTTGATATATTCAAAACTAATCATTTATTAATAGTATTTTGCACATTACAATGAATATCATTGTTTATAGGACCATAGAATCCTCTCCTGCCGCATGGGAGACCCAGATTCGGGTTCACAGCCAGTGCACCCTGGATCAGTCAATGCATATATAGTGCTCATGTGTGTCTCAAGCCTGGTTAAAATGGAAGGATCGCATCAGGAAAAGATCCGGTGTAAAAACCTGTGCCAAATCAAATACGTGGAAACGTATTTCTGGTATAGTGACCCCATAACAGGAGATGAAAGAAGAACATTATCGAATCTCACCCACTGGAATGATCTACAGCACGTGTTACAGATTCCTGAATCTGGATGAGTTGAGATAGATAGCAGATTGGCAATTATCAAACAAATAAATGAGCTGATGTACCATCTGGCATGAAAGTCAGTAATACACACTAATACAGCTTTAAATACACAAATACAATATATCCCCAGAATACTAGGTGCGTTTTGTATTTAAAGCCCATGTTAACCCTTTGAGTCATGTTCAGTTTTAAAAATGTATTTCCTAAATTATTGTACTTGCATCCAAGATTTCCAAAAGAATTTCTAATGACAATAATATTGGCAGTGCACTTTTGGAAAAGTCCATATAGGCACTTTCTTTCCACAAAGGACAAGCAAGTATTACATTTCACACATCAAGTCCTGATGTGAAAAATGCAATTGCACTATATCAACAGAGATCATTATATATTAAAGCACTGTGGGGACAGAAATGAGAGGTAACACTTCAAATCAAACAGTGGTGTCAGAAAGAGAGAGAGAAGGGAATGGTTGATCTCTAATCACTGGAGTTATCGGCATGCATCCTCCAGCACCTGCTATTATAGCTCGAGGCATCACAGACAGATGGCAGCATTAAATGCAATCCACATGGGGAGTTGTGTTCCCTATTCCGACTCAGGTTCTTCATAACGGAGCACAGGAGTATAGCGAGAGCTGTCTCTGATAGTTTTATCTATCGCATGAGGTCAGATTACTGTGATTTTTTTCCCCATCAAAAGTTATAAGATTTATTAAAGCACTTACATCATCAGCACACACATATATACTGTATATGTGGCCTTACACCTCCAGGGTCAGGGGTTCGATTCCTGCCTTGGGGTCTGAGTGCATTGCATGGAGTTTGTAAGTTCTCCCCGTGCTTGCTGGGTTTCCTCTGGGTTCTTTGGTTTTCTCCCACAGTCCAAAGACATGCTGAGTAGGCTAATTAGTGTTCCCAAATTGCCTGTAGTGTGTGTGTGTGAGTGTGCACCATGCAGTGGAATGGCACCCTGCACAAAGCCTCGCACAATGGAGGACTTGGAGGCACGGTTCTCAGCAGTATCCCAAATGACTTCCTTCAGAAGCCTGTGCATTCCAGAGGAAACTGGTTGACGCCACTGGTGCCCATGTTGAAATTTAAAGAATTGGTACATTTGTATTAGACATATGGATATACAGTATATATCGTGTGTGTGAATCATATAGCACTTCCAGAACTTTTAGAAATAGTGTTAGGCTTTTTAAGAAGCATGAAGCAGATCGTGACATAATTATAAATGCTTCACAGGTTTCAATTAATCTTCATAATGGCATCTCCAGTTCACCACCTGCTGGAAAAGATCACATGTTTCCTTATTTAACAGGCACCCAGCTTTCACAGTTAAACATTACCAGCCAGACTCCATCTCTTATCAGTTACAGTACTTACACAGACATACAGGTGTAATCCAGGTACGAAGGTTAGGTAGTTTTGTGATTAGAGCTTCCATTGGAATAAAAGAAGTATACAATGCAATGACCTATGCACCGTTCTTTTCTTTCTTCATAGCTGTGCCGGGTATTCTGGGTTATAATTTAATGATATGATACACTCACCAGACATCTCATTAGGGAGGCTTGTACTTTCGCTCAATCATGTAATTATGCCAATTATGTGGTTACAGCACAATGCTTAATATAATGCACATACAGGTCAAGAGCTGCAGTTATTATTCACACCACAGCACAGATCAGAAATGTGATCTCAATGACTTTGGCTGGGGCATGGGTGCTGGTGCCAGACAGGCTGGTTTCAGTATTTCAGAAACAGCTGATCCCTTAGAAACAAAAAGAAAAAAGACATCCAATAAGCAGAACTTCTGTGGGTGGAAATGGATTTTTGTCCGCTTTTGTCTGCACTAGTTTGACAGCTTTAGGCTGATTTCACACTAGGCATGATTGTTTTGTGTGATTGCTGCGCCCTCCCTACTCCCCGATGCCCAGCTTTCATATAAGTAATTATGTTCTGTACCTGAGTACACTTGTGTCTTTGCACTCCCCAAAGCAGCAGGTGGCAGTATGCAACTAATTGGATTGTGAGCCAACAATAACCACAAAACAGAAGAACAATACAAATAAGTCGACCCTAATAGTATTGACATTTCAGAGAAAATGTAAAGTGACCCTCCTGCCAGCTTTCCTACTATAACACCTGTGTAGCTCGGAGAATGACATTGGCATGCATTGGCATGTGCTGTGCGTAAACAGAGATTTCTGAGGAGACAGATGGCACTGACAACCTAGCATTCTAAACAGTGGTCCACTACCATGTTTGCCTATGGTAGCCTTTTGTATCCGAGTCAAATCGTGCCCGAATACGCAGTACAGCGCTCGAGACGATCTTTTCAATTAAACTTGAGCATGGTATGCTGTACAACGTGCTCACATGATACAGATCGACTCTGGGGTTAAATGTGCTCGGATCCATGCCTTGACCCATAGTGCGTGAACACTCTGAATCTGGCCTTGTCCACTCTTGTCCTCCTTTGTTCACCCATGTCTACACTTAAATACCTTTTTCTGACACTTTCTGTCCATTTGTCAAACTTGGCCACTATTGTGTGCCTTTTTCTACCTTTTTTTCATTTTTGTCAACAATTGTTTGGCCTTGTACCCTTTTGTCTATGCTTGTTCAATTTTTGCTGCCTTTGCCCTTGGTAGTTAACTTTTGTCTACCCTTATCCACTACTATTCACATTTTCATCCTTTTTTTGCATTGTTGTTTTGTTGTTTTGACATTGACATTTGCTTTTCTCTTTGTTCTTGCCTTTTTTCCTGTCAGCCTTTTGTTCTGTCCTTGATCATATTTATCCACCTTTGTCTGACCAAATTCCTCATTTTCTGTTTTTTTCTTTGTCTATCTTTTTTCACACTTGTCCTTCTATGTCTTTTTTCTGCAATTGTCCTTCTTTGTCTAGCATTTCAAACATTTTCCCACCCCTTTCTGCCTTGTTTCACAACTCATACACCATTTACAGTACATGCTTGTTGAGATCTCAGAATACATAACACTCAAATACAGGACTGGATGACAGAAACTGGGGGAGAAAAGCAGTTTTGGTTATCGAAAGGATTTTATTCATGATGCTGCCATGTGTTCGGTAGTTTGTTTAGATTATAACATAACCGAGTACATTAACAGGTGTTTCTATTAAAGTGGCCAGTGAGTGTACCTGTTTGCTTTATACAGCTTTATTGCTTATTTTTGGAAGAGTTGAATATATCATTCTTGACATATCTATATAGGGTTCCCCCCCCCTGTTTTTACACTTTCACCACAAATGACATGAAACCTAGAGGGACACATTAGTTTTATTATCATTTTATGGCAATGGACAGATGATATTAGAAAGCTCTTCTTGTAGAAGGAACAGTAACTTATGTATGTGAGGCTGAGCAAAACATCTTTATATAATAAAAAAGTATAAAATAGATGTATTAATCTCTGTATTTGTCATGTTTAAACTGTATTGTATACAACAGGGAAATGCACTGCTACCACCATGTGGTGAAGCAGAGCTATTACAGGTAGGTGGGAAAGGCATGGCAAAATAAATACAATACAATACAATACAATACAATACAATACAATAGAACAAAATTAAATTAAAGTAAATTAAGAATTGTGCATGTACATGAGTACTGATGAATAGTAATGGATAGAAAGAGGCAATTAAAATTAGACATGAATATTAAAATTAATTGAGTTTATTGCAAAAATACACATTTAACACATTTAATTCCCAATCCAGATGCCAGATTACAATGGTGTCCAAAATTATTGAGAGAAAAGTAAAATTCAATGTTTTAATGACATTCCTATTTTTTTTTAATCGGTATATGTAAAATAAATAGTATTTTGTAGCAGTGAAATTGCTACACAACATTCAATTTTTAGTATGAAGCCATTTAATCTCCAAGACCTGCTGAATCCGACTTGAAATAAAGTTAAAAAAAGTACTTTGGTACTCTAGTGATACTCGCTTAATCCATCCCTGCTTGATTGCTTTCTGAAGATCATGGTTAAAAATTTGCCACAGAAGTTCAGTCGGGATTCAATTCACTCGAGAATTCCCTAGTTTTAGGGATTTTTCTGCAGAGGTGGACAACGCAGCTTCAGAAAGTAAAAGTCCTGCCACGTATTTGGTCCCTCCATTACTTAAACCAGCTATCTAACAACGTTTCAACAAGAAAGAGTTCACCTAATAGTTTTGGCCACCACTATATATTTTAAGTTTGTTTTACTCAAGAAATTGTGTAAAGTATGACCTGTGCTGCATGTATGCCATGCTTTCATAATTTCAGGACATGAGGCAGGGAACAACCTGGAATTGGTGCTAATCGAACAGAGGCTGTATGACTTCAGACTTTGGAAGGAAAGGACCTGAGTACCCTGGAGAACCCCATCAAGGATGGAGAGAACATGCAAACTCCATGCACTCAGAACAGAGGTGCAATTCAAATCTCTAACCTTAGAGGGGGTTAGAGGTTTGAATTGCACCTCTGCATTACCTTTATATGTGTAATGCAAACTCAAAATGAAAAGCATTGCATCAGACTAAGAGCCTCCTCTCATTTCGTTATATTTTGTTTCCACAAAGTTTCTTGTATTTTTTATGTAGTCATGAGGAATAGTTTCTGAAGGCTTCCTGAAGGATGTTTTTTAGCTCTCAAGTTTCTGTCTCTGATTTTCAGTCCAGTCTTCATTTATTTCGACTGCTCCCGTTAGGGATCGCCACAGCGGACCAATTGTCTCCATCTAACTCTGTCGACCACATCTTCCTCTGGCACTCCAAACTCTTGCATGTTCTTCTTCACCCTATCCATAAACCTCCTCTTGGGCCTTCCTCTTCTCTTCCTGCCTGACAGCTCCATCTTTAACATTCTCATCCTGTTATATACCCTTCATCTCTCCTGTACACATGTACAAGCCATATTAATCTGGCCTCTCTGACTTTATCCCCAAATAGTCTGAAAATTTGAAAATAAATACACTATTATAAACACTGAGTTTAGCAAAGACCAAATAATTTTTTTTCTGAATATGAAACTGCAGGTTTACAGCAGGCATGTGTATGGCTGAAGAGAAAGCACAATACATTTTTATGGCCTAAATTGTTAAAAGCCACTGGGAAGAATGAATGTACAAAACCAATGCCTCGATTTATGCTAAAATATTTTGGTTATATGGCCCATGATGATGATGATGATGTTACATGGAGCTCTGGGGCTTTGGTACTGTTACAGAGTTGCATTAAGCTCCTAATTAGAACTGAGTAATTAATCATTGTGTCTTTGATGGGTATTATTTTGGGGAAAATATGAGAGAGAAAAAAAAGAAAAGAATGTGTAAAAATTGGCTTTGTATTTTTCATGCTGTTTTATCCTTGTTAAACAGAAGCAGCCTGTGACAAAAAAGTATACTGCTAATATAAAACAATAAAAATAGGTCAAATTAAATATGTTAATTAATTAGTTAATTAATTAATTGATGTCTTCCAAGCAGCCTTTGAAAATGAGGCACATGTGAATCGTGAATCTTTGGAGCATCAGGACCTGTCTAGCTGTCTCTGAAAAATTTATTAATAAATAAAAAAATTTATTAATAAATACAATTTTATAAGTATACTAAGCATAAGTAACTTAGAAGAACTTCACTAATATTATAATTATGCACCAAATGTCCTAGCTTTGATGGTTGTGAGCATTCGATATGTTGCTCAACTGTTGGCTTCCAGCACCATCAGGGGGTGTAAAGTGCACATCTGTTACCTGCTGATGACTTTGCTGAGGAAAAACAAGTCTCAGAAGCATCCTGCAACACACACACACACACAGTGAGACAGAGAGAGAGAGAGAGGGGGGGGGGGGTTATGGGATTGAGGATGGGTATCTGTGATGTGCTTCTTAGTGATGGATAGAAAAAAATATCCTGTATCTGTGTTACTGATAATTCAATTCATATTTGTACATTTTATTTTAGTTAATTTAGACTTTCAGAAAACATCCAAAACTTCAACCTAATCCAACCATGAGGGTCAAGTATTAATGCCAACATGAGGCTCATTTGACAGATTTAAAAAGTATTATGATTATGATTATTATTATGATTATTATTATTTTCTGAAGAAGTATAAAACATTCATAAAGATAATCTGGAAATATATGGTTAGATTTAGAATGATGGATTGTTAGCATTCGTACAGTACCTTAGCTTTCATTTGCTCTAAATTGTACTGTATAATTCACAGGACAGCAAAATGAGATTTAAAACAGCCTGATTATCAGAGATTGTTTTAGTTCTATAGTTTGATCATTCTGTAGTTCTACAGTTTGATAGTTAGAAAGAGGGTAAGTCAAAAATTATCTGCACTCTGGCTGTAAAATTTGTTGTAATTCACTTTTAGAAAAAAACAAATACATAATTTTTTGATATAATCTTCTTGCCTTTCAGTACACTTTGCCTATCTGTCAACAAGCTTTTGTATTCCCTCATTAAAAAAATGTTTTAGGCTGAGGTGCTTGCCATGAATTCATCGCTGTCTTCACTTCTTCGTCAGAAGTGAATCTTCACCCTTGTTGCTGCTTTCAGGAAGCCAAACAGGTGAAAGTCCGATTGATCAAGATCAAGATTATAGGGAGGATTGCTTAAACACCTCGAAACAATTGTCATGCAAGATCATGACGCCTGTGGATAGCAGTCCTCTGCGTTTAATCCAAAATTTAGGCTTCAGCTCTTCAATAAGCGTCTCACTACTGTATAACGAGCACTGTTGATTGTTGAACCTTTTTCTTTTTAATGTTCCAATACTGACCCTTGAGAATCACAGAAAACTCTAAGCGTTGATAAATTTTCCAGCTGATGGTTGACTTTTGAACTTTTTCTTGGTCTGTGATTGAGGATGTTTCCGTTCCATACTCTGCCTTTTACTCTCAGTCTCGTAGTGATGAATCCATGTCTCATCACCAGTAATGATTCTCTTTAAGAAACTTTCACCTTCCTTAGAGAATTGGTCCAAATTTTCAATTCCCAAAAACATACCAGTACGCTTCCTAAATCCTAAGCTGCCTCAAATGACAGTAAGTATTTACTGACAAAGAATAAATTAAGTTTCTTAGACAAAAACGTTCCACTTCCACTGGTTCCCACTTCCATTATTCTATTGTTAAACATTTTGTGATATAAACACAACTTGCTCAGTGACTTGTCTCAGTGAAATTCCTGATTAAATCATCTATGTTTACTTTCCTGTCCAGAGAAATACAGTTTATCCACACGATTGTTCCGATTATTACAGATGTCATTCCAAAGAGGCATTCCTATGACGCAAAAGGTTAGCGAGGTGCTAGCTCCTGCATCATCTATGTGTCTGATGATGATGTTCATGATGATGATGGTGATGATGTATGAAGCATGAAACAGATGAAAAAGGTTGGAAAAGGTTTGTCACGAAGCGCTTGAAGAAACAAAAGAAACAGACATGTTGGGTTAGGACGACTGCAGGGCCATGAACGCATGCCAGTTCCACTCAATATGACACGGAGTGCCCTGCGTTTACCCTAAGCTCTGACCACTTTAAATACGAGATCAACCGTTGACTTCGCCACCAATCTCAGCATGGCCAGGAACCAAAAGCAAGGTAATGATACGGCTGATTGTACTGAATATTCTTTTTTCTTTGAGGTCTTTAAGCTTTTATTGTTGTCTTAAGGTACTTTTCATTATTTTTTCCATCATTTTCAATCTCTTCTAAAATTTCCTTCTTAGGCATTTTGTTTCCTTTGATCTGAATCAAATTCTGTAATGCAAATCTTTCATCTCTTGCTTGTACTGTATCTCTTATGTCTATTTCTTTAAACAAATAAACCTTAACAGTTCCTCTAGTTCCTGTAACCTCATTGCTGTTTCTTCCATCTTTCTTCTCACACTTTTCTCTCTAGCTGTTCTCTTTGTGGCACTTCTGTGCCTGAACCTGTGTACCTGCGTGAGCCCCATGCCAATCTGTGCCTACGGACATGCTGGCTGCCAGCTCGTGTCTCTGGCTAATCTCTTTGACAGGGTCATCCAACACTCGGCGAGGATGCACGGGCTGTCCAGCGACCTGCACTCGGAGCTTGTAAGTAGCTCGACACCTTTTTATTAGCATTTTAATTAAAAAAGAGAACGGTACGACTTCTATGTACTGACTGAAGTTATTATGTGGACCTGAGTAATGATAATATTCAGACAGGACCACTTCAAATGACACATTACTTATCACTGTTGATTTTCTTTGTAATTAATACTTCTTTTTGTGACTTTTTGTGCCGCATTCATTTTATTTAAATTAAAAGAAAAAAAATTTTAAGCATATTACAAGGGGCGTTCAAGTCAAACCGGGACTTTTGATTACGCAGAATAACAGAACTAACGGACTAATAAAGAACAAATTATGAGACTAAAACAACACTTATTTTTTTAGATAACCCCCTGCTACACTAATACACCCCAGTGTTTCAATAGTGTTCAGATACCATCAAGATAGAAAGTTTTCTAGAGCCATGATTGAAGTGCCTGCTTCATGTCTGAAACGCTGGCCTTCCCGGAACTACTTTAACAGCTCAAACTTGTGGAAAAGGCTTGGAGTGAAGTCAGGACTGTATGGAGGATGTGGCAATAACTCCCAGACGAGTTCTTGAAATATGCAAGTGGTGTTGGTGACAGATTGTGTGTACAGTTCCTATGGTCAGATGCGTCTCTTCCACAAGTTGCCAACAAGTCGATTTTCAAGGATTAGGTGTTCCACTTCCTGAATGTTCACAGGACCGATTGCAATGGGCTCCAAGCCAGCTCAGCCGGGATCAGCATTCATGATCGTATTGGCTCACTTTAAAATGTTTACAGCATTCAAATAATTAGTGCAGCTAAGAGTCTAATGACTGTACTCTGCTTGAAGCCTTCTGTAGTCCCTTCAAGTCCCAGTTTGACTTGAACGCCCCTCGTAATATTACAAATAGTACTGTATATTCAGTTCTTTTTGACCATTTTTAGAATTGGATAAACCGGGAATGTCATGGGGTAATAAAACGTCTAAGGCTAAATACAGAACAAAACATTAATTTAGTTTATTGATTATATTAAACATCAGAAAAGTTTTCTTTAAATAAGAAAGTAAATCTAGGAAATCTTTCTAAATCGTCTTTTTACATTGTTTCATTTGTTAAGGAGAAATACGTCCTGCCTGGGAAAAACCAAATTGGTAGTGTGTATCGCAAGTGCCACACATCCAGCATATTAACTCCTAATGGCAAGGAAACCGCCCAGAAACTCGCTGTAAGTCTGTCATCTCTCTCTCTCTCTATCTTTATTGTTCCGGTCCTTTTTTTACATGCCTGATGTTTTTGGCTCTCTATCTGTTCTGTCTCCCAGCATGAGGAATTAACAGAAGTCATTCTCAAGCTGCTGACGGCCTGGAAATATCCTCTGTCCCTGCTGCACGAGAGCATGTCTGAGCAACAAGACTTCATCAGCAGTAAAGCACTGGAGATGAATAACATATCTCTTGAGCTCAGGCAAGGAGTGGAGAAAGTCATGGAGAAGGTACTGTAAGGAACATTTATGAACCCGAGCATTTTTAAAATGGTATTTTGGTTTGCTTTATGTAGATATCTGTAGCACAGTGTAAAGAATTCACAAATTCATACTGTATGCATCACTCATCACTTGGTTATATAATATTACAAAGGTATTAATGCAAGTGGCATGTTAGTGGTTAGCACTGTCGCCTTGCACCACCAGGGTCCGGGTTTGCTTCCCGGCCGGGTTCGATTCCCACCTCTATGCATATTCTACTCGTGCTTAGTGGGTTTCCTTCGGTTACTCTGGTTTCCTTTCTAAGACATGCAGATTAGGCTAATTGGCATCCCCAAAATTACCTGTAGTGTGTGAATGTGAGTTTGTGTATGTGTGCGTGCCCTGTGATAGATGTGTATGTGTGTCATGCCCTAAGTGATCCCTGTGACCCAGTATACAGATTTAAGCGGTATAGACAATGAGTGAGTGAGAGGTACAGTATTGATGCATCGTATTGGATCAGTATGAATAATTAAACAGCTCTATGCACTACAGCCTTAGTGACAAAATGTAGCTCTAATACAAAATAGAAAACTGCTGCAGAAGCAAAGATTACTTTTATTTAGAAAAGGGGCTGATTTAAGTGAATTCCTATGCAGTGCCATGTAGCAAACTGGAAAAGTCATTAACTCCTGAAAAATTGTTAATGCAATGTACTGAAGAGGAAATCACATATTGATGAGGGTAAAACTCTCTATTTCTCTGATTCCATTGATTTTCCATATAATACATGCAACAGTTTCATCACTTTCTCAGTCCTGAGAGGAGTGGAGTGAAAAATTAATGTAAATCTACAAATAAAGGAAAAACTTAATAAAGATATATTGTGTAAAGGTGAGTCACCTTATTTCTTTGTACAGTATTATATTTAATTTAAAGAAATGTCCACTCAGAATTCAGCATCAGCAATATAATAATCACTGGCCTAATTATCTCACTATTGTACTTAAGTATATATATCACATATCTGTGCTTTATTAGTGTAGTTTTATTAGTGAATACTTTTTACTTTTACTCCACTACGTCAGCACAGTAAATTCTATACTTTTACTTAGCTACATTACTGCATGGCGTTGTGTTAACTAATGAGAATGTAGCAGTATTTAAAGTGGGAATTTCACCATCTTCTGACATGACATCACACATCATTGCGTGACATGCCTTCCCTTCTATGTTTGTTTGTTTGTTTGTTTGGTCACTGTGAGGTTGAACAAACAAACAAATAAACAAACATAAAAAAAGCATTCCTTTAAAACTGGTCAGGGACAGGACTGAAAATGAGAGGCAAAAAAAGTCCTTCAGGAAGCCTGGAGAACTATTCCTCAATACTACATTAAAAATACAAGAAGGTCTTACGCTTTGGAAGCAAAATTTGAAAAAATGAGGGGTGGCTCAAGATGTTTGCACAGTGCTGTATATAGGAAAAAAGATAAAATCGTGTTCATTTCAGGGCTCTAATTTACAATAGGCTCATACTTGCCACCATTGCCTTTGGGTTGATCATTGGGGACAAAGTGATAAAACTTTACATTTACATTTAAATTTAATGAACTTACATTTTTTTTGTTTGTTTGTTTACTTTATATCTTTGAGAGTGACAAGAATGGATAGGATCAAGAATGAGTCCATCAGAGGGACAACCCATGTTAGATGTTGTGAAGATAAAGTCAGAGAGGCCAGATTGAGCTGGTTTGGACATGTTCAGAGGAGAGATGGTGAATATATCGGTAGAAGCATGATGAGGTTGGAACTGCCAGGCAGGAGGTCTAGAGGAAGACCAAAGAGGAGATTTTTGGATGTAGTGAAAGAGGACATGAAGGTAGTCGGTGTGAGAGAAGAGGATGCAGAGGATAGAGTTAGATGGAGGCAGATGATTCGCTGTGGCGACCCCTGAAAGGGAAAGAAGTAAATTTCTAGACTTTTTTATTTCTCTAAAGCCACTTTGTAACACAGCTTGACTGTAATAAGCAAGAAAATGTTCTTTTATAAAAAAATCTAAGTAATGGTGTTTGCATTCCCTGCTTTTCCAATGGCTTTAAACTGTAAATGTGTGTGCAATTAGCTTTTTCTTCATTCAATTACTACAAAATTTACATTTTGTGTTGATCAACTAAATTACAAAAGCTACATGGTTTTAAATTCCTATGGAATTACTATCAAATTCTAAACTGTACACCTGCACCATACACACAGATGCAGTTGTTGGGGATGATCAGTTCCCCAATGAATAGCTTCACCCCTCCGGATGACTTCTTTCCTGCCAGTGGAGAGACCATGAGTGAATCCGAGCTCCTCTACTGCTTCCGCCGTGATTCGGACAAGGTTCAGAACTACCTGAAGATCCTTAAATGCAGGCTTGTAGCTGTTCAAGGCTGCTGAGCACCACACACCTGCATTGCTGGACTACACACTACTTATGTATACAGTATGTTTGCTTCCCATATACGATAACCTGTTTTTAAAACTTTCATTAGTCAATTATCGTGAAGGTTGACAAAGAAACTGGTGAAACATAGAAAAAAATATATTGCAGTAGACAATTATGTAGGGATATGAATAAAATGAGTAAATTCATTGTTGTTTAAAGTGTATTTGTTTTATAAGAACTCTCTCTACACTTTCATAATCATACACTGTTAATAAATCAGTTAATGTTATTTTTTAAATGTAATATAATCTAGTAAAATCCCTAAAAGGGATTTGGTTACATTTAATAGTCCAATTGTTCAGTGGATTATGTCATTTGGAGGAAATAACAAGAGACAATAGGTTTAACCAGTTCAGTAACAGCCTAAGGCACTGCTCAAACTATTCGTGTGCTCTGTGTGAACCTTTAATATTTCTAACACACAGCCTCGTGTGTACAGACTTCGCTCAATGTGAATAATTACTTTTTTGTCTGTGAGAAACTACAGTATAATAGGATGTAATACCTAATGTATATATTATTACATATTACATGTACTAGATATTATATGTAGTATTGTAGTATATTACATACAGTATACTTCTAATATGTAATATTAACTAGATGTCTAATACAAAACATAACTAGTGAAGGATTTTTTTATTTTAACTGCATTATGTTAAAGTGCAGATAATGTGTAAATCCATATCATGTAAGTAACTAATTACCTTTTGCTAGAATTTGACATGCTGCTTAGCGAATTAAATTCCCTACTTGAGCTGAAAAAAAAAAAAAAACAATAGCTTAAATGTTGATTAAATAAATTAGTTAAGAAATGTAGCTCAACATGCTTTTTGAAAAACCGGATGGCATGTGAAGAAATTATGCCTTCAAAGCCCACAAGATGAGTGAATTTGTAAAAATCTAAAAAAAAAAAAAACATAAGAATTTTTTTAATTTAATTAAGCACAAGCACACATAAACTCAGCAAAAAAAGAAACGTCCCTTTTTCAGGACTGTGTATTTCAACAATAATGTTGTAAAAATCCAAATAA
>JAQMYJ010000004.1:17697099-17730674 GCA_030014305.1 Clarias laeviceps
TTTTAGTGTTCATACAAATATTTACACATTAAGTTTACTGAAAGTAAAAACAGTTGAAAGTCAGAGGACGTTTCTTTCTTTGCTGAGTATATTTCAATACGCATAGTGTAATATTGACCTAATATTATTTATATAATAATATGTCCCTGTATTGTATTATTTGTATATGCATTATTTATATGCTCTTTTTATGAGCTGGCTCTTAAAACATAGGAACATGAAACAACACTTTGACAAAAACAAGTGTGTAAAAAAGAAAGAAAATAGCTTGACAGCACCCCCCTGTCTAGTGCCCTAAGTCTGCTGGGATAGGCTCCAGGACTCTGCGACCCTGTATACAGGATAAAGCGGTATAGACGATGAGGAAGTGAGTGAGTACCATGACAGCGGCAGAGTGGCGTATTGGTTGAGGGTTTGATTCCCACCTCTGGTCTGTGTGTGGAGTTTGCCTTTTCTCCCTGTGCTTGATGGGTTTCCTCTGGGCACTCCATTAATACTTTGTCCCACAGTTCAAAGACATGCAGATTAGGCTAATTAGCATTCCTAAATTGCCCAAAGTGTGTGAATGAGAGTCTGTGCTCTGAGATGGTTGGGCACCCAGTCCCATTCATTGTGCCTGAGGTCTCCTGGGATCGGCTGCAGGCCTCCTGTGACACTCTACAGGATAATCGGTGTGGAGAATGATTAAAAATTCAATATTTAGGTTTCCATTGCCATATTTGAAGGGGTCACAGTAGTGCCCCTAAAGGAAGCTGTTTACAGTACCCCTTAACTGTTTTACTGAAGTTTTCTGTAAACGTCAAACAGTTTTACGCATTCATTCATTCATTCATCAGACATTTCATTACAACTTTGATCTTATCGGCCCTTGTAATATTACAAATGTTATGTTAAATTCTTTTTGAGCTTTTGGAATAGGATAAAACCAATGAAGGCATTATTTTGGTAACAAATTCCTGATATTCATTATACTCTGCATGTTAGTTATGGTAATGATGAAGACATTCACAGAACATCACAACGTGTTAGATATAGATCCGTATGAATATTAAATATACCGAGGATATACAATTCATAACTCTATCCCATGGCTCACTCAGTATATGGAGCCTCTCAAACTTGCATATTGGAGGAAAACAGCAGCCTCTGGTGGTGGGACATGAGGAGGAAACATCCTGAACACTGATTTATTCTTGTGTTTCTGTAGATTTTTCATAGGATGGCAGCAAATCTCAAGATATTCACTAATACTTTAAAAAACATTCATTAGCTCCAAGGGGGGAAAAACAGGTGTGAAAACTTCATTAGAGGGCAGTGTTGAACAGAAATACCAATAATACACTGAATTAGGGGTAGTTGATTTCCTGATGTGTACAGCTAGATGTGTTAAGCAACTCAGAATATGGCACTTTTTCTTGTTCAAAGGGTGAATCGTGATCCTGACTTTTTTTTTATGGATTTCCGTCCACACATTTTCACAATCTTTTAGATGATCTTTCATTAACTGCTGTCGTTTTCCTTTGCCTGACCTGTCTGATGTCTGGTAATTAGTACACCAGTGGTTACGTTCTTCGTCAGGACATTCCAGATAATTGTACTGGCTATGCCTAATGCTTGAACTTTTCTCTCTGTTCTCAGCTTTACAATTTCTTGCTTTTCTCCCAAAGATAGCTCTCTTGTCTTCATGTTGGTTTATCCTTTTTTCAACAGAAAAAATGCAGTATTCACAGGTGCAACCCAGGCTCATACCAAAAGCAGACATTCAGAACTATAAATTCTTTAAACGACCAATCTAACAGGACACACCTGGGCAAATTTTTTTTTGATCATTTGAAAAATAAGTGTCCCTACCTACAGTGCCATGTTCTAGGGTGTTTAATACATTTACAGTAGATATAAGCATGTAAAAGATTAACAATGAATAATCCCTAAAAACACTATACACATCACGGTGAGTTTGTATACCATTTTCATTTATCTATACATCTACAACCCAAATTCTGGAAATTCGGGACATTTTATAAATTTTAATAAAATGAAAACTAAAATACTTTGAAATCACAGGAGACAATATTTTATTCAAAATAGAAGATAGAAAACATAACAATTGTTCAAATTTGAAGCTACTTGCCCCCGTCGCAAATTTTTTAAATTCCTGTAGCAGGCATAAAATTTTAAATGAAATTTTTGTACATAAAAGTGTAAAAATTTCCCTATTTAAACATGTGATTTGAAAGTCTTTTACTTTTCATTTTATTTAAATAAAATAAAAAAAAACGTCCCAAGTTTTTCCGTAATTCAGATCAAATACGTATAATAAAACTGTAATGTTGGTGTGTCTGAACATTAAAGTTATTTGTGAAAAAATAATTTGGGGTGACAAAAGATGAGTAAAAGAATGCATCAAGGTGGTTTTTGAATTTTTTTCTGTTTGTTTGTGCACGCATCACATTAAAACTACTAAACAAATTTACATCTGGCTTTCATAGCTGTATTTGGCAGCTTGGGGTAAAATATAGGCTTTTGGCCCACGGGAAGAGAAGATATGCCTCTGTGAAATTTAAATGGAAATTGCCCTTATATCATTAAAAAATCGACCTTGGAAAAATTTTAGTTCCAAAATTCAACAGACGGCGTTGTACTTTTTTAAAAATGCGTTTATTGTGTGCACTTAAACTCCACACAAACAAACACATCTAGTATAAAATATGTGTAGGAACACCAATTTGAAAACATATGTATAATAATGTAATATGTAATAATGCACGTAGTGTGTGAAAGAATATGCTAGCTGCATTTATACAGTCAAAAAACAAGAATTTGTCATCATTTTAAACGTAAAAGTAAACTGTGTTTATAACGCAGGCTATAATTTACATATAATAAAAAAAAAATTTAATTTTTGTTTTATGCACATTCATTCTTTCATTTAGTCATTTATTAGTCATCTTCAGGGGCCAGTATTTGTGCATATACAAGTATTTGTGCATATACAACTTCTTGCTTGTAAAACTCCAGGGGACGTTAAAGCCAAACTGGAAGTTGTGATGCAATGTCTTGTAAATGAAGGTGTAAAAAACCATTTGACATTACAGAAGACTTCATGCACAGTACAGGGATGAGACTTGTAAATGCAGCATTTGAATAGTGCAAAGATTTTAAAAAATCCTGTATGTCCTTTAATGATGATCCTGGCTAAGGTGGCTTAGAGCCCACTGCAGTCGCTCCAGGGAACATTCAGCGAGTGGAACGCCTGATCATTGCAAAGCGAAGGATAACTTGTCGCCCAACTTGCGGAGGAGACGGATCCATCTGTGGAAACTGTATACATAATTAATCACCAACTTGTTACAGGAAGTCAGCTGGAAGTTATTGCCACATCCCACTTACAGTCCTGACCCTTATTAAAGTCACTCTAACCATTATGCTTGCCCATTTTTTTCTGCTTCCAACACATCAACTTTAGGGAAAAAAAGTTCACTAGCTGCCTAATAAATCCCACCCACTTCCAGTCGCCATTGTAAATAGATACTGTGTAATGTAGCTACTGTGAAAGGGCCCAAATTGTGATGGCTAGAGGACTAGGTCAGAGCAACTACAGGACTTGTGAGATGATTCCAGGCTGTAGTGGTTAGGACATATGGACATATCACAAGTGATCCAAGGAAGGAAATGTATTATAACTTAAGCCTCCAAAATGGCAGTTTTTAGCGTTATACTGTCTCACTTCAAACTATAACAATTTAAAAAGCTAATTATTCATATTTCTTTGAGGATTGATATTAAATTGGTGTAAGCTTCTTGAAGCATATGACCTGTAAAACTTGTTGCTTAAATTGGTTTTTGGTACAGCTTAAAATGCAAAAAAATCTGTATTTGTTGTGGTGTCCATGTAACCATGTCAAATTCATGTTGCAATATTTTATAAATTTTGGATTTTTTTTTTTTTACGTTTGTGTCTTTTTATATGAAATCTAAATTGGCCAAGTTTCACTACACTACATACATTAAAAAGGGCATACAATTTTATTTAGCAACTGTTTTTCTTTTTATCTGATAAAAATATAAAAGTGTATGAATATTTACAAAATTTACGGGATACAAAAAGCATTAAGTATTATAAATACTGATCATGGTGTTATAAGATCCTATCTGAAAATTCACTTTGAGACACTTTTTATCACCAATACCATGATTTAGGCAAAACACACACACACACACACACACACACACACAATAACAGAAGTTATTATTTCAGCTAATTAATGCACTTCAATTACAGAAGCACGACACAATGTGGCTCTTTTTTGTCATTTTTAAATGAAACACACACACACACGTGCGTGGTTAAGTGAGGATAAAGCCCGCCTATCAGCCTGCATTCCTCATCCTCACACTGGAGAGATGAAGGAGGAGGAGGAGGAAGATGATGATGATAGAGGAGGAGGAGGAGGAAAGTAGGCCGGCTGCGGGGCGGGTGTTGAACATGGCACTGTCTCACGCACTGTCCGAGCCTCCAGATTAAACAGACTAAACACTACTGAACACTCCCACACACACACACACGCGGGCGCGCGCTCCAGCTGTTTAAACGCACGAGACCAATTCCGCGCGGATTACTACACACACTTTCTTCACGCGCACAGTAAACCCTGCGCGAGGACCGAGAGGGACACATTACAGCGACATGGAGACACTGTCCAGGACAGGGGCAGAGGACGAGCAGAGTGCGGTCGGAGAGCCTCCTCTCCCGGTGGACCACGCAGCCGCGGGCCCGTGGGGAAGCTCGAGCGTGAAGAAGCACCAGCACAAACACAACCTGAAACACCGCTACGAGCTGCTCGAGACGCTCGGCAGAGGCACGTACGGCAAAGTCAAGAAGGCTGTGGAGAGACACACCGGCCGCGTGGTGAGTCTGCGAGTGGGTGGTTGCCAGATTGAGCGCTTTCCCTCATCATGATTCGATTTCTTCACTAGGGTTTAATCTGACAGGGGTTCTGATTGCCTTGCACCTTCAGGGTCCGGGTTCGATTCCCGCCTTGGCGTCTGTGTGGATGGAGTTTGCATGTTCTCCCCGTGCTTGGTGGGTTTCCTCCGGGTACCCCGGTTTCCTCCCACAGTTCAAAGATTAGGCGTTTCTGTAGCGTGAGTGTGTGTGTGTCTGTGTGCCCTGAGATGGATTGGCACCCCGTCCAGGGTGTACCCCACCTCGTTCCCTAAGTCTCCACTGACTCTGTATAATGCAGTATAGATGACTGAGTGAGTTCTACTTGGATTTGTATCTTATATATATAGTCAAACTACACTGGTGCATGCAAGGGTCTCCTCCTTTAGTATATAGCGATATGGCTATAAAAATGGAAGTTTGTTGTGACTATCCCAGAATGCTGAGCTTTGAATGCTCTTACAGTATCATTACAATTTTCTTTAACCTGAACTAAGAGAGCCAAACCTGTTCCAGCATTTCCAGCAACACCTCCATGCACACACACACACATACACAAACAAAACATGATGCTGAAGCTGATGCATGAAAACGTATGGCCCCTGCGCACAGCTTTAACCTCGATTCCACAGAAGACGTTCAGGACGAAGCAGAATGCCGACTGCATCCTGTATCACTTCACCTTAGCTGAATGACAACACATGCCATGCTTCAAAGTCTAGTGGAAGCCTTTCCAGAAGAATGGAGCATATTATAAAGAGTGAAATCTGGAATGCAATGTTTAACGAGGACAAATGATAAGGTGTACAAAAGATTTTGGCCATATAATATGATTTATTTTACAGTGTTAAAAGTACATGTGGTTGAATATAGGTCAGAGATGCAAGAATGCAAGTTAAAGGTGAACCCCAGGAATTAGTTTCAAGAGGATGAGATAAAAATAAAAAAAAATATATAAAACACATATGTTCTATATGATTATAAGTGTAATGAGTGTGTCGCTTTAATGTGATGCATGTCAGCCAGTAGCCATCATTGCCATAGGAATTAATATACTTTATACACTTTAAAGTGTATTTTGGGACCTTTAAGTTTGTACTGTATAGAATTCAATTGTGAATGCAATCTGGCAACCCAGACAAGTCAAGATACTGCTTTCAGTCTACCACAAGTGAGAACTGTAGAATTTATTGTCCATCATAAATCAGAGATTTAAGATTGCAGATGTTTCTTCAGCACTGCTTTAAAAAGAAATAAATAAATAAAGGTGTTTCATCAAATGTGAAAACTTTTACAATTTTAAAATTGAGATCTTTATAATTGAAAAGTCTGTCATCACTGTGCACGAGTGTAAGGAGAATAATTGCACAGAACAAATCATGGTCCATCCAGCAGAGGTGAAAAAGGTGAAAGGTTACAGTATAATGCAAGCATGCGAGTTATGTTAATATCAGTCTCGCGTGTGTCCTTATTCCGAGGCTTTAAAAGCTTCACATGAAGTTCAGATTCAGACACAAAAAAAAAAAAAAACACGGATGTCTGGCTTTTTTGTGTTTGTGAGCGTACGGTAGCGCATTCATCATCTGTGTGCAGCGCAGTGCGTCACGAAGCTGCGAGCTCCATGTGCAAACATTTCCCTTTCTATTTGGAAATATCATTGCTGGCTTCACTTCAGGCACTACATTACTTTCGAGCACGGTACGATCCTGACACACTTCATACCAGCTCGACGCCGTAAATAAAGAAGCCGAAAGACAGCTGAGCCTTCTCAGAAAGAGTACGACACAAACACGTTAAGCAATATCCTGTTGTGAGAGCGATGCGAGCCAGTCCTCTGAGAGAGACAGCATGTTGATATGCACCTTGTGAAGGGCACATGACTTCATCCGTGTGTTTTTGTCCCGGTGGAATGACGAGGAGGTGCAAAATATGGATGCTGGTGGAAACAACACTCTGTTATGTCTATCAGAGTCTGTCCTTGTCTTAACCAGATGAGATGAGGAGCGTCCAGAATTCGCGGAGGAATGCTCGAAAAAATGCCACGCGCTCAAGATGATTTCACAGTCTTGCTGAGATCCTAGAAAACCAAAAACCGCTTCCGTGCTTCCTTCCAGCTGTGTGAAAAGCTTCATAAGCAAGCCTGACGTCACGGAGATCATAATTAGCCTTGCATTCTCAGACTTCTAGTGTACTCCTCCAGTCGAATTGGAGTGTAAAGAATGCTTGATTCATTCTCACACTCAGACTCATGACTCAAAGCCACTGGAATATTAATAATGACTCGAGTGATAAGGACCATTCTTTCCAGTGAGATGTTCTGAGGGTAATTTTGTGTAACTTGCTTCCTCAAGTTCCTTCACGCACGGCCGGATCAGCGTACAGGCTTTCATCCAAACAACCACTCAGATAAAACAGCACACCTGTTGTCTTGAACAATGCACTTCTCTGTATGCGAGAGAGTTAAGGTACCTTTAAACCGAAGCTTACACTCCGAAGAAGCCTCGAGCCAGCTGGCATATGCATCAAACGCAGGCCTGCTTAATGATCCGTAGCCAGTGCCCAGGCTTCGAGCCCTGCCCGGGCGTGTCTGTGTGCGCCTCCCTAAAGTCATATGACTTTAATGAGTTTATGCTTTCACTATAATTAAGGTCAGGTCTAAAAGGAACTTGACCCTAATTATAGTGAAAGCTTATTTTGACATACTGAGCCCCTAGTGTGCTTCTAAACCACACATGGACCAAACACACACACACATTTTTTCCCCTCTTAAAAACATACAGTACAACACACTGTTTATTGGCTTGGAGATTCACACCCTCTTTGGTGTGAATGGTTTTTCTAAAGAATGATATTTTTGGCATGTCGGTCAGGTGTATTGCTTTTGCCCGTAAAAGGCCAGAGCAGGACGGAGTTGTGAATGACACAGGTTGGACAGGAAGTCAGGCTCTCAGCACCGTCTATTTTATGACTCAGAACAGGAACATGAAAGCAGACTTCCTGTAGGTTTAATCCCTAGATTTGACTTCTCTGGCTCAAGAAATGTCCAACCCGAATAGCTTGATAAATCCCTTTATACTCCGTTATCCTTTATAATAACATTATATAATAGAGTGTGTAATAATGTGTTTTTTTAGCATTTCCAATGGGAATGAATTAATAAACGAATGAAGATTCTCGATTCGTGAGATGCACCGGATTCCATCCGGTTGCATTAGATCAGTAATGTCCGTTCAGAGAGAGCGGAAGGGGAATAAGCTAATAATAACTACTGTGGCGCAGAGCCTTCTGAGATGTCTGTTCGTCCTTTCAGGAACCTACCTTCACTCAGTGCAACTTCTCCTGCTGCAGCCTATATACAAGCACTACAGTAGGTCCAACATTCTGAACCACTTACGCCATCGATGTTATCTTCCTCCAGCATTGTCGGGTGGTCTAGCTGTTACTGCGACTGCCCTGAAGAATTCCAAGTCAGCTAATGAGTCATTGCATAGGGTGTCTGGAGACAGGAAGCACTTCCCTTACACTTCGCCTTCCTGCCTCTGTTCTCTCTGTAACACTGTTGTGGGGGGAAAAAGGCGTTCCTTCTCGAGCCATTATACCTTTATGATGTAACCGTCATAGTGGACGTTCAGCTGACTAATAAACCTACCAGCTTCCTTTAGGACAAATCAGGACCTGGATATCTTTTGGTTTTCATAATCAAATATTTCAGGAACTTCAGAGGCAATCTATAACTATACAGACAATATATATGGATAGAAATTACACTTGAAGTCATTTCCAATAACAACAAAAAAAGGTAATTAATAAATGCCCAACATTTACTGACATATACTGTACTGTTACCCAAGATATCTTCCAAACGTTCTCAAGTTATAAACATAATCAGGATATTTATTAATCAGCATCACTAACTGTTAACATTAAGAATATATACCATATGCACAAAAATGAAAACCATTGGCATTAAAACTACGTAGGTTTTGGGTTCCCCATGTGCCACCAGTGCAGCTCCGGCCCCTTTGTTGGTGTGCTGTGGTGTCTGGCACCAGGATGTTGGCAGGGAATTCTTTGGATGCTGTGGGTTTCAGGGTGGGACCTCCATTGATCAGACTTGTTTGTTCGGAGCATCCAATGGGTGCTCAATCAGATTGGGATCTGGGAAATTAGAGGCCGTGGCCTACTGTGATGCGCTGGGTGTTCTGGTCCCTTTCTGTTGTGTCCAGCATTGACTACATTTGGCAATTTACGCTGCATTGACTTTTTTGTGAGATCGGACCAGACTTGCTGGCCTTTGGCCATTAAGACCAAATGGCTTCAGGAGAGCCTTGGCTGCCCATGATCCTATCACCAAATTACTGGTGTATATTTGGTGATTTTTGTTATGGTTGATTGGTGTATATACTGTACAGTACGCTACAGATAGTCCATGGTGCTTAAGTCAGAACACGTTTAACGTCATTGAAAGGATTTACTGAAAGGCAAAGCTCTTGTCTATGTCATGTCCTACGATCTTTAAATAAGGTGGAGAGAAGCGAAGATGTGAACCACCGATACCCACACATTTTCAAAACAGCCAGCTCTAGCTAACAGAGTACACCTTTAATTTGTATCTTTCTGTTGATTTTTTTAGGTCGCAATCAAGTCCATCCGTAAGGAGAAGATCAAAGACGAACAGGACATGGTTCACATCCGCCGAGAGATCGAGATCATGTCTTCCCTACGCCATCCACACATTATATCTATATATGAAGGTGAGTGATTATGCATGTTATCATGTGTTTCCCACTCTGACGAGTCTGGAGTTCAGGATGATTCTCAGCAAAATATGTTCAAAGACGGTTATAAAAGAAGTATTTTCCAGCATACTGTACGGTAGATCGCACTAATGTACAGTACTAATTTAGCTCCAGAATGTTTATGCATACACATTTAGACATGCTGTGTCTTCCTGTTGTTTGTTTTACATTGTTGAAATGTGGTAGCGTCTCCAGAACATACAGATTTTAGCCCCCGCCCAGGGCAGACATAACAACTGAATCAATTATCTAAATGTTCTTCATGTGGGAAAAGAGAGGAATGTAGATTCACATGACCTCGGTAAAGCCAAAATGTAAAATGACATGATCGGACCGTACCTGAGTGCAGTTGCATTTTGGATTGGAAGTAAAGGCCGGAAAAGAGTCACATGTTACTGAATATATGTCAGACTATGCTGAAAAGATGTCACATGGGAATAGTGTAGTGTGGGGACATCAGTCTGAACCAAACCAGCAAACTCATTCAGTCATGTGTAAGTTGGATTATCTTGAATACGGTCATCGCTGCTTAATGAAAGGAAGAACCTGTCGAGCATCTCTGGGTTTTCTGATGAACATTTAATGAAAATGATACTGTAGGCCAGTGGTCGAGGACACTAAAAGTGTGACTGTATGAGAGTGTGGGTATGTGCTGTGTCTTTGCATCCTGCACAAGATCCTTTCCAGGGTGTGTTTGCAGGATAAAGCTCTTTCTGAAGATGACTAATATATTATGTACTGTAATAGTACATATACATTATACATTGTCTAATACATACAGAATAGATAATGCATTATGTTTCCACTTTGATCAGAAGTGCTAAGGAAGCTCATCAGCTTCAAAATGAAAATTAAATTAACTTACAAGGAATTTATTGACTTATGAGACATTAAAATAAAAACAAATAAATATTGTACTGTAAAATTAGAAGAGTGTGTGAAGGTGAAGGCATGTGTGTCATGTGTGAGCAGACGTGAGAGATGTGGTGTTCCAGCGCTTGGTACAATACACTGTGCAATTATACTGTCCCAGGACAAGACCCCATCACTCTACAGCCACTTTCACTACTCTTTCACTCTCTCGCCCACATGCATACCGATATACACACACAGACACACACACACATTGCACCACACACCTGTTAGCTCTGGCAGCTCCTAAGCGGGGTGTCCATGACTGATTCCAGAGGGGTTGGAGTGCTTCCATGCCGTCCCCTGGCACCTCAGCAGCCTGGCTCTGTGCCATGACAGGAAGCAGAACTAAACCAGCTAAAATCCAGCACTAAATCCATTAGTAAGAGCTGAAAGAAGACATAAGCATTTATAAATGATAAAGACTCAAACCGGCACATTCATTCACGCTGCCCGTCTCCATGTCTGGTATTCAGGCCATTTTAATTGCCTTAGAAAGAAATCCCACGATAATCACCCATATAGAATGGAACTAGTATAATCACAATGCATCTTATTCCCCCCCTCCCCCTCCCCCCCCGTCTGTCTGCGCAGTGTTCGAGAATAAGGACAAGATTGTCATCGTAATGGAGTACGCCAGCAAAGGCGAGCTGTACGACTACATCAGCGAGCGGCGTAAGCTCAGCGAGAGAGAGACGAGACACTTCTTCAGGCAGATTGTCTCAGCTGTTCATCACTGTCACAAGGTGAGAGTTTAGATTCTGACAGGAACTGTTGCGCTGTCGCTCCACATCCACATAACGTACGTGTTAAAGGAGAAAGCTCGGGAAACCCATTCATCTAAAGCAGTCATTTTGAGTTTATCCCAAAATAACATTATGTCCAATTTGAAAAAAAAAGGCATCAGTGCAAAAAAAGTTTTGCGGTTTCTCAATAACACGCTGAATAAATCAAATTCAAATTCAAATGAAAATGTTCTTCGTCAGGTACACAGTCATACACAGTATGATATGAAGCGAAATGCTTATACGACTGCTGATGACCTCAAAATTTCAAAAGAAAGTTTCAGTATGAAACAAGAGAATTTACAAATTAGAATTATAGAGAAATATCGAAATAAACTTTAGCTGTAATGAACTTTTAAATTTAAATTATATATATTTTTGGTTTTATTATGTTAAAGAGAAAATAATAGAGAGAGTGGTGAGGGAACGGCTGCGAAGATAAGCTCTGTTTATAAGTACCTTATTACCTACTATTTACTTATGAATACTTTATAATTATCTGGTGAGTACTGTGGGTGTGGAAGTTCTCCAACGATCATCGTGCGCAACTTGCCGAATGGTTTCTACATTTCCGGAGGTTGAGCTCGTTGAAGGTCTTCCTGATCTCTCGTCGTCTGCCAGTGATGTTCTTCTACTTTTGAAGTGCATGTGCCACTCAAAACACCTCGAACAACTCATTGCAACATCGTTGAAAACTTGCTCTATTGTGTCAAATGTCTCTAATATCTGTAGCAGATTTCACGCATAATTTCACGGTATCTCTTTGTTCTAACATTCTGTCCATGATGAAATCGCAGACGTGGTAAAGCACGTGGTCAGAATAGCACCAGTTGCACAGCTCCCGATGTACACAGGACGATGTCTTTTGGCACACTGACTTATAAGAGTCGGTGCTCCCTGCGACTGTGCGTTCAGCCTTGTACTGGCCTCTTGTTTGCCAAAACTAGTCTCAAAACTTTTTGATACCATCTCGTATATATGTTGTAATGGAAATAACCTAATATTGGGAATTTTTATGGATTTTCCTTAGCGTTCAATTTATATAAGTGATTAAAAAGTAAGGTTGTTATACGTTTCAAATATAATCACTTCTAAATTTCTATCATATAAGAAGAATGTAGCATATTGGGACTTGCTATTTATGGTGCCTGATACCATTTTTATATACAGTATATATTTAACTGAAAATCTTTTTTTTATTATTTCCTGAAATGTCTTGCTCACATCAAGGCTTGTAGGCAAGAATTATAAAAAATATATCGTATTTTCCTCAAATTTATGTGCTGAGAAATTATATTTGCAACTGAAATACGACTAATGCTAATTGCTAGCTACTTGTGTATGCCCGGCTAGAAGAAAATGTAACAACCGATTTGAGACAAACAGCAGAATCACTTAATGCTAGCTTTAAAATTATTTTTACAGTAAATATGCTTTTCTGTTTTTTTGATTTTATGGCGCATGCATTTTATTCCCTGAGAAATTTGGCTAGCTACTTAGCAATAACTAGCATAGAAGACTCCAGTCAAGTCAATGAAAGAGTAAACCGGGCAATTCAAGATTATCCATCACATCATGACCAACTTAATGTGAAATAACACCGTTGTCAATGATAAATGCAAATCTTTAATATAATCACAAATCAATGCTACACTGTACGAGGACCGTTCAAGTCAAACCAGGACTTTTGATTGCGCAGAATACCAGAAAACTACCTTTATTTCTCTATATAATCCCGTGCTTCGCTAATGCACTTATCCCTGTGTTTCACTAGTGCTTGGATACCATCAAGGTAGAACGTATTCTCAATACAGAGCCATGATCAGACTGCATGCTTCAGGTCTAAAAGGCTGGCCTGCCAAGAACTCCTTTAATGGCCCAAACATGTGGAAAAGGCTTGAAGTGAGGTCAGGACTGTATGGGGGATGTAGGAATAACTCCCAGAGGTGCTGTAACGTTTATATGGCGTTCATTACGGTTGTGTGTACAGTTCCCACAGGCAAATGCATCTCTCCCACAAGTTGGCAACAGGTTATCTGTTGATTTAAGGATCAGGTGTTCCACTCCCTGGCTGTTTTGGGCTCCTTGGCAGGGATCATGGATGTCAATCATGGACGTATAGACTTTTTACATTTAAATTTCATCACAAGTCCTGTTTGATTTGACATAAAATATCCCATAAAGTCACATATCACTTACTGTCCCTCCTACTCTTCATCTAAAACAGCTATTACATTCCTGTTTATGTGGCAAATGTGCACGTTTCCACATTATAGCTCAGATTTTCAAAAGCATTTTATACCACTGTATTTACATTCTCTCTATTCTCACACCTACATCTATGTACACATAGCTGTTATCAAGCAGCTCCTCAAACTTGTGAAGGAGGTTCATATTCCCATAAACACTGCTTATATCACTAAACTAAAAGGAACAGCACAGAGATCACAGAGGCTAATGTTTAGATTTGGTCAAAAAAGTCTAGCATCTGGTCAGGACAGGTTAGGGGTGGGCTAGCACATCTGGCTGCTGATGTCATCCTCTGCTCAGCTGGGGGATTCCAGCCACCACCCTGCTGACCACAGCAGTACACCCAGGCAGGCCAGCATGACAGAGGAGAGGTCAGGACACAGCACAGGAAGTGCAGGGCAGGACACATATCCTCTAGTATACTGTATGTGCGGACATGTGGAAAAAAAGCAGTGTGTGGGTGTGTTTAAGCGTGACAGCTTGAGTTTAGATAGTGAAAGGATTTAAACACAGAAGAAATAGATTGCTTCAAAGCCAGATATGCTTTTCTATTAGAGGCACACCTGCTAAGAGACTTGCAAATGTCGAGACCTAAATTTAGTCCAGTGTGTTAAATTAAAATCGTAATATTGGGATATAAATGTGAGCCAGGTCATAATTGGCTAATTGTTTTTTTTAGGATTGAATAGAAATCTCATGATTCTGTTATTATGTTTCAGAAAGGAGTCGTGCACCGGGATCTAAAACTGGAAAATGTGCTGCTAGATGACAATTACAATATAAAGGTAAGGCGTGCAATAGTTCTTCGTCCAGTTTTGTCCATGTAGTTACTTTAAACTCTGTTTGTGATAAAAAAGAAAGAGAGACAGAGATCTGAAACATCTGTACATCTCTTATGTTTTTTTCCCAGATTGCAGATTTTGGGTTGTCCAACCTTTACCACAAAGACAAGCTTCTGCAGACCTTCTGCGGCAGTCCTCTCTACGCCTCACCTGAAATTGTAAATGGAAGGCCATATCGAGGACCAGAGGTGAGCCATGGACATTAACAGTAGTCGCTTTAGGACCTTATCCAGAGCGGTTTACAGTAGTTTACAGTAGCCAGATTGGAGTCATTTTTGTACAACTCAATGCAATAACCTTTTCGGAGGTGGAAGGTAACTACGTATATTTTCTGAATTCGAGTACATATTTCACATATCTGTATTTTACTTGAGTAGTTTGATTAGTCAATACTATTTTTTTTCTTTACTTTTACTCTGCTACATCCTACAACATATATATGCACTTTTACTTGACTACATTTCTGCAAGGCATTGCGTTACATAACCACAGTACTGTGTATCATTTGAAGCAGGGATATCCCTCTGAAAAAGAAGTGGAGAAGTGGAGACAGCAAGGGAAATAGCACATTCATAGCCAGGAAGCACAGAGAGAGAGAGAGAGAGAGAGACTCTTACTACTGTATGACTGAAAGGCTATAGTGAGCTAATACAAGCACAGGACTTTTAACACTTAAAGTCTCTACTTTTACTCAAGTAGAGAACTTTTTGTGTACTTTGTTCTTTGCTGGAAATAATAGTGCTCAGGAATAAAGTGTCCAAATGCAAGACAATAATACATAGCATGTCGCATTTTTAGCAATACAGGACGACAGAACAGTGCTGGATGGACAAACCAGGGCAAATATCTATCAGCGAACAGTTATCAGTGAACCAGTCAGGCATTTAGGTAAAACGAAAACTACAAAGTGTTGCAACAATGCATCAAGTAAAGCAAAGTTTGTTTAAGCATAAGTGGTGTTTGCTTAAAGATAATGAGTGCCTTTTAAATTTGACTTCACCACTATGGTTCCAGGTCAATAATACTGCATAGATACTTGTGAGACCTCAAATATTTCCCCTAATTCGAAGCCTGTGAGATTTAAAACCGAAAAATGGACTGAATTTTCTAATCGGAAACATGAAAATGAGCACAAAAGAAAGATAAGACCCTGGAGGCACATCAACACGTAATCAGACATACTTTACTGCTCATTAACACTAAAGATAAGAGACTGGGCGGGAAAAAAACTATTTTTTTTCCCTTGATGACAAGCCAGAGAAGGTACATAACATACAAAAATACACACGCACCAACGCACTCGCATGCCACAAGGCTACATTTGTTACACGGTAAGGACAAGGGTTCATCCAAGGACCCAGTCAGCCATTTGGATTGTAATATGTTAGACAATCAGCGTGTTTGCCAGCTGGAATGTGGACTAATTTCAGAACTATTTACAGAATTCAGCGGTAATGTGGCACCCAAACACAATCACTGTGTTCTGTCAGCAAGCAGTTAAAAAAGAAAAGGTGTCCAAAGATCATATAAATTATTTCTGATGCATAAAAACATTTATATTGATATTGAGAGCCATGCATACTGTAGATATAGATCTAGAAAAAATGCAAAGTGCTACACTCTCTTGCTCACTCTCTCTCTCTCTCTCTCAAACACACACACACCACATTCCTCCACTGGCCCCGTAGTGATTCTTTCATAACAATTTTCCGGCTCGATGGGAAAGGCTTCACACTTCTTTCTTGTGCCAGCAATCACAGAAGTCCTCTCATCTCCTGTGGGTCAGACAGGTCAGCAATCACGGGAGTGGACTTTCCTGTGCTCTAATCAGCTATTGTACATTGATTGCTAAAATTCTTCTGTCTAATCGCGATCAGTCGGGAGCAGACAACAAGTGCGAAGTTCCAACATCGAGAGGAAAAACATTGCCTTGATTTATGTGTCTCTGGAGCTCAAGAACAATGGTGTTTTTGTTTAAGGCTTATGAGGAGAAGTGGTGTTAATTAGGTTAGATAAGGAAATGTACAAAGATAATATACAGTATACTGTACAATGGCTCGGTTTCAGGTTTCAGGCTTATGGACCAAACAGCAGACTCAGGTCTATGCCTGTGCCAGCGACTGCTACTGTTATCACTCGTGGGTATGATTTACATGCTAGATCCTAAACTTCTTACTCGCTTCATTTTAATTTTTGCAAAGGAATCTAACTGCACACTTAAAAGAAGCACCGTGCTAACTTAGTGCTTAAGGCATTGGACTACTGATTAAAAAATTGGGAGTTAAACCCCAGCACTGCCAAGCCTGCCACTGCTGGGCTGCTGAGCAAAGCCCTCAGCCCTCAACTGCTCATTTGTATAAATGAGATAAATACCTGTTGCTCGAGTTAGGGGGTCTGCCAAATGCTGTATATGTAAATGATCTCTGCTACTTCCTGCCTAACATTTAATGAGAGGACAAAGATTACAGAATACCATGAAACCATGGTTATGTGGTTTTCTTTTACTTTTGCAAAAGTCAAACTTTTACATGCACAGTTAAGTTGAGCTATGGTTATAGCCCGGCTAGGCCATTTAATTGGACAACTGTCCATGTTCCAGTAGACAAGCACGGCAGGGGAATCGATTTATTGACCGAAGTAAGTCTGACCGCTGTAATAAGTGGCGATATGCACCCTTTTCAGCATGTTGGTATTTTATTCTCAGTTGACCTTTTACATCACAGATCAAATCAAGGTCAAATTGTAACTTGTCATACAGCTCTGTTTGGTTTGTTTTAGTTTAAACTGACTCTTAACCCACTTCTGATTATCCTACGTATGGGTTTTGACCAATATCCCTCTGTACTGGCAGGTCGATAGCTGGGCTCTTGGTGTGTTGCTGTACACTCTGGTGTATGGCACAATGCCTTTCGATGGAGGTGATCACAAAAGACTCATACGCCAAATCAGCAAAGGGGAGTACAGGGAACCTCCCCAGTCATCAGGTACATGTGTGATATCTCTATTATAAACATTGGTACACATCAATGCCCTTCCATCAATGACTTTAAATTTTTTGTCTGTACTATCAGATGCTCGTGGTCTGATTCGTTGGATGCTGATGGTAAACCCAGATCGCCGGGCCACTGTAGAGGACATTGCCAACCACTGGTGGGTCAACTGGGGCTGGAAGACCAGTGTATGTGACTGCCAGACTCAGCGAGAGAACAGCTCACCTATGCTCGCTCGCTTTATTGACTGGCAGAGTCGCACTGAGACTCAGCCAAGCAAACTGACCTGCACCGAGTCAGGCGCCAACACCACTGGCACCATTTCAACCCGCCGACTCAGGAGATCCTCAAAGGAAAATGAGGGTGGCATTAGGGCGGTTCTAGAGGAGAAGCCAGCCGTCAAGAGGCCCAAAAGTATCCTAAAAACTCGGTCGAGCACCGGAGATCAGCGTTCCCAAAGTTTGTGCGAAGCTGAGTTGCGGCGCTCCATCTGCTACAGAGATGTTGAACCCACTTTGAGTCCTGAGAGGGAGGAAGCAGCAGGTGGCTCACCAGCCAAAATGATGCCCTCTCTTCCTATGAAAGGCATCCTGAAAAACAACCATCAGCGCGAGTCTGGCTACTATTCCTCTCCAGAGGGTAGCGAGTCCTCCGAGTTGCTAGGAAGCACCGTGGCGCCACCTCCCAATGGCTCACCTCCTAAAAGGGCACCTGGGAGGAAGGGCATATTGAAGAGGAACGGGAAATACTCGTCTCACATGGCACCCACGTTAGACCTCCCACAGAGTCAGAGTCGACCCTCAGCCATTGTTAGGGAGGAGATAGGGATGGCGAGTATGGCGGTGGACTGGCCACCTGCTTCTCCAAAACCCAATATTAGGGGCAGCCTCTCAGCCGAGGATCTACTGCAGATGGCAGGATTTAGGGGACTGCAAACAGCAATGCCCCTCCCTGGTTTAAAGAGCACACGCAGCCCACCGGGATCTCCTGGGGACAACGGCAGCTTCTCTATATTAGGGGATCTGGATGATGTGACTCAGGTGTATCAGCAGGCCCTGAACATTAGCAACCGTCTCAGTTAGAAAGGGAGTGAGAAGGTGTGCGTGAAAGGCTACGGCTAACGGGAATAATCCATCACGCATTCAATCACTGACCTCGAACTGCGTTATGTTTACAGTACATGCTACAAGAAGGGAAATCTAAAGCTGTGGAGCTCAGTATGTCATCAACTAAGTGACCCAGGAAAAATAAGGACAAGCACCTTATAGATACATTTGTCCTCCATAGAAACTGTACAAACCTGACTGCTTACTACTGACATACAGCACAAACGAACAAACAAAAAAAAAAGTTTTGTCACCAAGTTATTTATTTATAAATACCTGAGCATATGAATCTGCATGGCCACAAAAAAAGTCTTTATTGTTTATAGACTGAACTTCAAGGTCCAAGTCTAGACTGTCAACGCTATGTCGGCTTGACTCAACCATGACATTACAGAAAGCACATATTGAGGTCAGAGGTCACACCAGAATAGTTACAGTGACTCTCACATAAACCCAACTGCTTGTAGACTGAGCCATTTAAACATGTGGCGTTACACATTGGAGGTACTGGGTGGAACCTACAGAGTAAATCCAGGAACACCCTGAACTTCAACAACAGACGCTATTGAAAGAGCGGAGTAGGCTATTCCTGTTTAATATCAGCAGTGTGTCAAAATGCCGTTCATTCCAAAACATGACAGGTCATGAAAAACAACCTTTTACAAAAATATACAATAAATGGCTTGTTAAAAAAGGAAGAAAAAAAGTCAGGTTCAAGATTGTACAGTTAAACCTAACAAAACAATAGATGCTTTTGGAGTATTGTGAAAGTGCAGTGCTTTTTCTGTGTATCAGACTACCTTTAACTGGATCGACAGTGCTAATTATTATACTATGTTAGTATTTTTTCTTTTTTTTTTTCCTTTCATTGATGCATTTTGCTTTCAGGTTGTTATGCAAATGATTGAGTGTGTGTGTGTTGGCTTCATTTCAAGGCAGTGGAATTTTCCTTTTAACTAGCCACACTTTAAGACAAATGTGCTTTATATAGTAGGGTGCAAAAGTCTTGAACCACCTCTTATTTCTTAATATTTTGCTTCCAACGAGCCAGACTTTTTTATGTAGTGTATATAGTAATTTTATATATTATATACTATATAATATAGGTACAGTACATATATTTTTAATGTTGTCTTGAGGAATAGTTCTCCTTTTGGCTCTCACAGTCCCCGAACCTGAACAGGTTCAAGGCAAGGCAAGGCAAGTTTATTTGTATAGCACATTTTATACCCAATGGTAATTCAAAGTGCTTTACATAAACGAGAAGAAGACAATCATAAAATCAAGTAGAAAATAATAGCAATAAAACTTTTAAAACTATTTAAAATTTGATTTCTAATCAAAATAAAAAATAAAATCTGATGTTAAAAATATAAGATAAAGCTCAAATACAGTCGGTTCAGACGTAACACAGTGCTCATTCAATAAATGAACAGCTTAACAGATGAGTCTAGTCTAGATTTAAATGTCACTAATATTTTAGCACATCTGATGTTTCAAAGGAATGTTTTTTGTTTGTTAAGCCTCACAGTGACCTATGAATCTTACAAGCCCTAAAAAATCTAACTTAATGCATGAACTAGTGGTAAACAGGCGCAGATGATGACAGATGATCAGGCCGATGATTAGTATACCAGTGATACTGAATCCTGAGTGGTTGGAACAGACGAGAGGGGAAATGAGGCTGATGATGAAGTCATTACATGAACAGCCAATTGTATCTTTTTTGAACAGCAATTTGCAGACTGTCACAGTAAAAAAATCATTTAATTTAATTTAATGTAATTTAAGAAATGAGAGGCGGCTCCAGACTTTTGCACAGTACTGTATGTATGTAACAAGCTGCAGTAAGGAGCATATGATCTGTCTACATATATATTAACAAAGAAACAGAAGAAAAACAAAATTCTACGCTTCTATAACTGCAAAACTGGAAAAAAAAATGTTAGCACATATTTATCACTTAGGGTCATTTTCATATTGCAGTAATTAACTGGATATTGTGTATTTATACAGTATGTATTTAAATGTTCTATTGTTATTTAATCTTTCATGTATGATATTATTGTACGTTATTCTCATGGCCATTGTTTTTTTTTTTGTTTTGTTTGTTTTTGCGAAATGCATTTGTTAACTTTTTGTTGTTGTGTGCCTTCATTGACCAGAAGATTGTCGTTATAATATTTATCCACGTTTTAAATATGGTTCAACTTACAGTATTAAAAAATATGTAGTTTGGTTAAGTATCAGTGACACAACACTTATTTTGTGGAAATAAATGGCGTTTTAAGGACAAAAAGGTCCGCTTGGTCTACAACAGGGTTTTGTAGTGTGTGTGTGTGTGTGTGTGTGTGTGAGAGAGAGTGCGGTGTATACTATACATCGAATATCGCTGTAATGGTTTCTGTATTTTTTTTTTGGGGGGGGGGGGTGGGTGTACCACAGCCTGCTTAAAACATGATGCTAATGTAAAGATCTCAACAAGCAACGACGTTCTCACACCTCCTTTTTTTTTTGGTTTTCTTTGAGATATACAGTAGTGTATGTGATGAAAACATGTCGGAAAACTCATCTGACGTGACTGGTTATTTGCTAAGTTAAATAGAAATGTGTAAAATTTTATGAGTGTAGTTTGCTTACACAATGAATTTTATGCATCAGTCAACTTTTTGAAAATGTTTAACTGACATAATAAAATGACATCTCATTAAGCAAAATGAACAGAACTGATTATTTCCCTCTCAGTGATCAGGTTATAAAACATTACAGTCACAATAACAAATATGCTGTATAAGACTTGTCTATTTATTACATGCGGTATAATTTCTATAAATGTTCTATACTGTATAAATGCATAGTATTAAACTAAATGCAATTTAAACCACTAAATTGTAGTTGTTCTCAGACCATCAATATGTTGGTGGTGAATCTTTAAATGTAATTGCTATTGTTGCCTTTTCCAGCTTCGGGCATGACCACATGATCTTATGGAGACTATGGAGTGACCGAAAAAAGAATCACGAACAAGACGATTGTAAGAGAGGGGAAATTAAAACAGGCACTTTAATACTACGCAGCTGTATACAGATGATCTGAAATTGCACATGCAGGCATTTGGGATTTTATAGGTTTTAATGAGCAGAGATGCAAGTAGCACATTTTCAGTTTATAGCACTGGCTGGGTGAAGGAGTGATGACAGAGCTGATTCTTTATGAGGCCAGAAAAATAAACAGGACAGCCTAAGCAGAAAAACAGTGCAGAGTGTAGGCATGTGTGCAGATGTGAGTGTGTGTGTATGAGAGAGAGAAAGAAGAAAGGAATGCAAGAAAGGTTTGTAGTCGTTGACGTCCTGTTCTTAGTCTAAAGGTATGCACACAGGAACGGACACACGCACACACACACACACAAAACAACAATCAATCTGAAAGCTATTGGCTGTGCAATTATGAACATCTCTGGAATGACGTGCTAACCCTGCAGGAATGTGTGGCCCCTGAGCAGTAATCGCTCCAAAGCCACAGAGAGAAAAGAAAAACAGAAAAGGAGTCTAGACAAAAGAGGTGACATGACTTCCAGTTAGTCGACTGATGTCACAGCCTGGTTTTCCCCGGTGACCTCACTAAACCCGTATGGATTGAGAAGGAATTATGCAGTCTCTTGCTGCTTTCCTCTTTTTTGTGCTAAAGTGAATAAAGTGCTTGTGGCCTGGGTTGCTCTGTGATCCACCCAAACTGAACAACTGCAAGCTAAAAAAAAAAAAAAAAAAACACAAACAGATCACTGTTTTCCACCTGGAGTGTGGAGCTTCAATATTTGACTATGAATTTCATTTATTTGAATTTGATACACGTCAGATTATATACAATTGTTTTTAACTTAATTAAAAAAGTGGTTGCTAAGAAAAAAGAAAAAAAAATCAGACACATAGCTCATGGTTATACGAGGTGGCATCAAAAAGTTTTGAGATTAACCTGTTTACAAGAAAGTACTTTAATATTTACTTATTAATACTTTATTATTATCTGGCGAGGACTGTGGGTGTGGAAGTTCTCCGACGATCATCGCTGAAGGTCTTCCTGATCTCTTGTCGTCTTTCATTGATGTTCTGTCGTTCTTGAAGCGCACGTGCCACTCAAAACACCTCGAACGACTCCATGCAGCATCGCCATAAACTTGCCGAATCATGTCAAACTTCTCTGCACCAGAGACATTGCACCAGTTGAACAGCTTCCGATGTACACAGGATGATGTCTTTTGGCACACTGACTTATGAAAGTTGATGCTCCCTGTGACAGTGTCTTAACTAATCTCAAAACTTTTTAATACCACTTTCTGTTTAGACTCCAGCTGAGATACAGCTGTGATTCTATTTAACATATTTAGCTCCCAAGGAGTCACGCCTTTGTGTATTTTTACTGTAGTCTTGAGGAATAGTTCTCCAGGCTTCCCGAAAGACTCTTTTGGCCTTCATTTTTGTAAAAAAAAATTTTTCGTTTTTTTTCCCTGATTTTCTCCCTAATTCAGTCCTGATTTTCTCCCTAATTTAGTCATGTCCAATTTCTCCCCGTCACTAGGGGGCTCCCACATTAAGGCTACTACTACCACTCAGTCGGGAGGGCCGAAGACTATCACGTTTTTCCTCTGAACCACGTGACGCCAGCCGACCGCATCTTTTTGAACTGCTCGCTCACGCACCGTTGGAGGACAGTGCTATCCGCTCCTTCCGCTTGCGTGAGCTCACAGACGCCCCTGATTGGCCGTAGAGCCGTGATTAATGTAGGAGCACTAAGTTCCTCTCATCCCTCCCCTCTGAGAGAGCTCGGCCAATCAGCTCTCTCTACACCTCCGGCTGCGAGAGGTTACAGCATCACCCGGGAAAGTTTTTGTCTTTCATTTTCAATTCAGCCCTTGTACCTGAATTAATGTTTTTTGTTTGTTAAGCCACAAAGTGACCTATGAATCATTCAAGAATAAAAAGCATCTAACTTAAGGCAGCAACCAGTGAGAAACAGGTGCAGGTGATCAAGTCGGTGATTAGTATACTGGTGATGCTGAATTTTGGAACAGACGAGAGGGGAAATGAGGTTGCTGCTGAGGCAGTTACAAAACCAAGTATTAAATTGTCTCTTTAGCCACTTTGCAGCCTGTCACAGTAAAAACAATTCAATCTACATACTGCAATATGTATATGCTATAATTCAAATACAGTACACAATTCTTATTTAAATACATTCAAAGCAACATAATGAAGAAGCTCAGAAATTAAAATTCGCCATACAACCCTCTCTGAGTTTAACATCACACTCCTCTATTAGCTGAGACAGATGATAAGGAGACAGTATAAGTAGTGTAAGAGTTGCCCTCCTCTCCTCACTGCCCTGCCTATTCCAAATATTTCTTTCCCACTTCCTCTCATTCATCTGTCAGCGGTTTGTCTCTACCTCTGAAAAAAAAAAGAAAAAGTTAACATTCCTGTAATAATTATGTTTTCATTGGATAAAGATAGGAATTAAAAAAAAAAATTAAAAAAAACACTACTGAGTTCTCAGATCCATTAGTCTTGTGTATACAGTCATGAAAGAGAAACAGCGGCTGAGATATTTTTGCAAAGTGCTTTGTTTGGCAAGGAGTTCAGTGAGATTAGTGAGTACTTAAAATAGGCAATTTGATCACTTAAGCAATTATGATTATAGATGCACCTAAAATGCATTATAATTTTTAATACCTTACTGTCTGAATGATACTGTAGAATGGGATAAAAATCTCTCTCTCTCTTTCTCTCTTTCTCGCACACACACAAACACACAGACTGCTACTCCTGAGATACCATGGATTGAACACTAACCTCTTCTGCTCTCCAGATCTGCCTGATCCATCATGATGCCCTACGTCTGCTGAGGATGGACCCTATGAACAACCTATGGAAAACCATGCGTTGGATTCTGGACCTTGCTATGATGTTTAAGGACATCAATCGTCAGGATATCATTAGGACTTCAATTCAACAAATTATTTTTGCACACAAGTCTACATCAGACAACATCTGATAACTTAAACGAAACAGACTAAAACATGTATAATGAATTTCCTAGTTACACAATCACACTTTGACACTAAAGCACAAAATTCTAGAAAGGAAATGAGTGATAATCACAATATCCTGGGTCACCTAGAGACAATTGGCTCTCTTTTAAGGCCGGTTCTTCTTACAGTTTCTTCTTTAGGCCTTCTCAGGGAGTTTATCTGATCTCAGACTTGCTGATTGGAACCGGATAGTGATTTACAACCCATTTGCACCAAGCACCACTTATAGTGGAATTCACTATGCCACTACTTATTCACTATTTAGATTTAAAAGACAGCAACAACAACAAAAACCTCCTTTAGAATGGGTACGAGTGGGCACATGTACAGTATGATGTATATCATCATATCACCGTGTGGATATTATTAGTCTAAGAAAACATTTTCAGTTGACTCTATTGACTCAAATGGACTGTATTCTGAAATATTTTAGACTAATAAAGTGCATTTAGATTTTTTTTTCTCTTTACCATCTTCCAATTCCTTACTGGTGGTATTTTAACCACTCATCAACTTCCCATAGCAGAGAATACTAAATGTATTAGCAGACAAGTCAGTGCAACCTCTAATGCACAAACACACACAACACAACACAGTAGATTTCTGATTGTGCAGTACATTCACATTTAAAGCATTTGGCAGATGCCCTTATTCAGAGCAAATTACACATGCAAGCAGTTGAGCGTTTAAGGGCCTTGCTGGAGGCACATTTTATGGGTTGGGGTTTGAACCTGGGACCTTCTGATTACTAGGCCAACACCTTCAGTCTTTTACTAAGAGCAGTTAAAGACAATATTCACACATCATATTCTTTAATCTAATGCAGTAAGATCTGTGAAATAAACTTGTTATAATGAAGCTAAGTATACTGACTTTCTGCTTAAAGAAATGCATAAAGAGCGGTGAAGTCTGCTGTGAGAAAGAGAATCAGAGAGTTAAGAGATAATCAGAACAGCTGTGATAACATGAGATGAGACTATAGGACAGAGAGCTGCATGGGGATGAAATGCATTCCTATCCTATCCCTTACCCCAGCTTCACCAACTCTATTAGGATTGGGGAAACAGACCAACTTTAAAACTCTCCTTTAGGGAATGAACATGGTATTCAAGTTCTAAAGTCCAACCTCATATACTGTAGCTTGCTGTTTTTATAAATTATGTTTAATTTTGTTAGAAACTGTGTGCTTTATTTAAATCTGGAGTATAAATTCAAGGACTGGATCATGTAACATTGTTATAGATTTGGTTTATGATGGGTGCAAAGTCTTTTATTTAAAGTGCAACACACAGGAGCAAGGATTGAGACTAACATAAAAACAAAATACAAATGCATGAGACAAAAAAGGTGGAATTTGGATTTAAATAAGCAAATACTTTGATAATTGGATAATTAATGTAATGATGAATATGTTTCAACTGACAACATTTATTAACCATGCAGTTTATCCCATAGTCATGGAAAAGGTGCTACTGTGTTTCAGAAGAGTCTGCATGCATCAAGCAAAGAAAACAACTAAGGAAATTACTAGAAATGGGTTAAAACCTGATTCATAACACATGAAAACCTGGAAGGATAGAGGTGAATCATCACTTTTCAGAAGAAAAGTGACTGGAAAAAAAATCCTGAACGACCATGATCGGAGACAATTAAACTCTTGGTGAAGTTGCTTCCTAAAAACATCAACAGTAGAAATCTGAGTTATGTTAGAGCATTTCCACATGCACAATTCAGTGAGAATTTACCAAATTGAGAGTAAACCAATAGGTGGCCATAAGAAAACCACTTGTTTGTGAGGCTAATAAAGAAAGGCTTCAGTTTGCTAGAGAGCACAAAAGGTCATGTGGTCTGATGAGTCCAGATTGACTCTATTCCAGAGTGATGGGTGAGTCAGGGTAAGAAGGGAAGCACATGAAGTGATGCACCCATCATGCATAGTGTCCACTGTACAAGCCTCAAGCCACAAGTGTTATGATCTGGGGTTGCTTGAGCTGGTCAGGTCTAGACTCAGCAACTTTATGTGGCAATACAATGAATTTCTCAATCATGCATTTTTTTTCACTAAACACTTATACACCACTTATGAGATCCGATGCAGTGAAGCAATGACACGCTTTCTCTCACTCTTTCTCAACTGTAGGCAATTAATCCTATAAAATACACCATTAAAGCAGTTTGAAAGAAAAGAAGGTAAAACTTCCTGCCCCTTTTCTCGACACTTCAAGCTTTTTCCATACCATAGAGTATGTTCGTCTACTTTAATTTTATTATCCAATTCACATTTAAGGCTTGTGTTCTGATGTATATTGCTAATGTGTTCCAATCGATGGTGTAAGCAGCCAAAAATAACAAAAGCCAACATTCCTGGTCCCTGAGATCAGTGGCAACAGTCATATACTGTTCATGCTCCAAATATGGGCACCGGAGATGGGGGTAGGATAAGAACCTTTACATTCCTTGCAGGTCTAATGGACTTGTTCAAAAGCAAAAGCTGAATTTCCAAGTTGTCTAAAGATAGTGCAGGATGTATGGGATTTGACCCAAAATTCCCAAGCCTCCACGCAGCCCCGCAGTGATCAGAGATGGAAAATACATTCCAGACATTCCTGAGTGGACGCTGAGTGGGTCACTCCAGTGCTTTGATTTCCCAAGAGGAAGAGAAAGAAAATTAGGTAGAAGGAGAAACCGATAAGATGTCAGAATAAACATTCAATCAACGAAAGGCTTCTGATTTATGGTAACATTTCAGATTTCTGCTTGTCTATGAACGAAGCTATTGTGGATCTCAGGGTTAAACTTATGGGCATATGAGAATATGCTTTATATGGTTCAAAGGTCATATCAGTGATATGAGAATTGACCGAGATCCACAAATCCTGTGCTTGGCATAGAAAATCCCTCCAGGACAGACGGTGGAAGACTTTTCCATGTTTTATTTATCCTTCCACAGCTGTTTCAATCATCACGTCTACATAGCAGAAAGTGTTTCTCTAATAAGGTGAAAGGCTTTGGATTGCAGATTTCCGTTCCATGTTATTTTTACTCTCACATTATGCTAAGTCTCTGCCTGAGGCCATGAATAGCTAAAGTAAATATTTGCTTTTGGCACATATTGACCATTAGGCTGGGGTATAGTACCTTTACAATAACTAACAGACACACACACACACACACACACACAAGCATAAATAGCTCATTAAGCAGATAAGTAGACCACCCATGATGGTTCAAACCTGAAGCTCCACCCCTCCTTTCTGAATTTCAGGATTTCCTTATGGCAAGATTAAAATAATAATAATAATATAATGATGATGATGATGATGATGATGATAATAATGATGATGGGGTGGGGGGGGTGGCTGGAGCCTATCCCAGGAGCACGAGGCAGGGTATACCCTGGACAGGGTGTCAATCCATCGCAGAGCACACACACATACACAAGCTCAAACCCTCATTCACACACTACAGGCAATTTGGGAGCACCATTTAGCTTTACCTGAATGTCTTTGGACAGAGGGAGGAAACCGGAGACCTGAAGGAGCCCCACCAAGCATGAGAAGAACATACAAACTCCATGCACACAGATCCGAGGCGGGAATCGAACCCGGACCCTGGAGGTACTAGTAGTGTATTTAATAAATGATATAATTACTGTACTTGACGCACATTTACAGTATAAAATGATTTAGAGGCAAGATGTCATCCAACTAGTTCCACTTAGCCTTTCAGATGGTAATATGCTTACTTCTGGGCAAGAAAGTGTTATGTTTGTACTAATTCCCCACCATGCCTTATAAAGATATTAACTTAATGCAGCTCAGTGGAACAGCAGAAGCTTCATATGAGTCTCAGCTGAACTTTGGAATGCATTTGTAGTTTTTAGATTAACTTAAACACCTTTCCCGTTATGTTGAACTTTGAACCTCCTAGCGCACAGATATAGCAGGGACTGATTTATAATTGATATCTGATATCACCCAACTGGGGATTCTCTGTTGGGTTCCCTGTTGAGTCTGGTTCCTCTCAAGGTTTCTTCCTATTGACATCTCAGCAAGGTTTTAATTGCCACCGTCGCCCTCGGTGTCGCCCTCTGATTATTATAGTCTATACTTTTTCTATTTTAATTCTGTGATGCTGCTTTGTAACAATTATCATTATTAAAAGGACTATACAATTAAAAAGGAAAAAAACGTAATTAAAATTGTGCACTGATTGATGATTGTGGAATATGGCGCTGATTACTTACCCTCTTCTCTTGTTCCAGGTGACACACTTTATGCAGGAAAACATATAATGATCAAAACCTATTGTAATGTACTTACCTTATGTGCACCTCAATTTGCATTGAAGCACAGAGTGTTACAAGTCTTTTAGCTCAGTCAGGCAGGTCAAGAGTGATGAAATTAAAATCAATTTGAATCAATTTCCACACAAACAAATGAACAGCAAAAACACCTAAGAGCACATTTCAGGCAAGGGTCATAGGGCAGACCGGGTCACGAGACTGAACAAGGGGAAGTATTTCTGCATAAAGCAAAGCAATTAACTCCTCAATGTGTACCTCTGGTTTTCTTTTTGACCCATGACCCCATTCTTCCCCACTGCCATGTCTATTTGAGCTCAGCCCCCGACTCCCTAGAGTTCCTCAACCTTTTAGAAAAATTGTTTACAAAAGTCTGGAACAGCACTGTAACATGTCTCTTAATATTATTATTATTATTATTATTATTATTATTATTATTATTATTATTATTAATACTTCATAGTAAAAAGTGCCGTGGTCATACAGCAGGTGCTGGTCCCGCCACACGGGGTCATGAAATTTGTTTCATATACTATTCTTATACCATTCCTTTGGTGGATTGGCTCCTCTAAATCACCCCTTGGAATAAGCGAGTGTGAAGAATAAATACTGTAAATAGAATGTGTTAGTAGTTTGTTATGGGGGTTTATAGATTAATTTGTGTTAGATACAACAGATGTGTTGTTTGATATCGAGCATACATGCATTTACAGGTATTTGAATTAGAGAAGCAAACAAACTCCTGCTTATTCTAATCTTTCATCCAACGTTAAATCAGCAGTTTAACCCTTTAGAGCCTTCCATAGGAAAATTTAATTATGAAGGATATAAATAGGACGCATGGAAAACATTCTGAAAGAATGCCACATGTCATTTTGCCTGACAATTTTAGAGTTAAAAGTTTTATGCAACATATCTCACATCAATATTTCTTTCATTTTATATCAATTCGTTCAAGAATTGCATTCAAAACGGATTACATATAAAATGTAAGATGTAAAAAAAAAAATCATTAGAATTGTTAAATATTATGAAACTTACTTTCAGTAACAAAAAAACTTTCTAAAATTAGCTACAATAGATCTGTAATATGTGCTACCCAGGCACACCAAAACTCTGGAAATGATGTCATGGGTACACAAAATCATAGATTGCTACATAACTGCACCAGGATGCTCATTAAATGTCACTTAGGGACTTCATGAGTTAGCGTCAAAGATAAACCGACTAAGGTACTTTCCAGAACTTTTGTTCATTATTGGTTCATTTGGGCTACCAGTATACAAACATGCAATAAGGAAATACACTCATATTCTTCATGATAAAATATATGCATAAATTTGGAATAAAACCATCTTTAAGCAAGCTGTGAAGTAAAATTCCAAAGAAATGTTTGATTTTCAAGGAAGCTTGAAGGATGGACTGTCCAAGAGATAAATAGCTATGGATCTTGAAATCTGTTAACAGAATTAAAAGGGTAAAACATCAACAGAGTCATGACCTGCTCGGTCTTGGCCTTCTGAAAGACATCATCATGCTGCTTGAGGACCTTTTGAGAACAAGTCTCTCATTCTAAATGAGCTTTTGCTCTTAAAGCCACTAAAGGAAAGTGAACAAAATGGAAATAATATATTAAATAGCTAACGTTTATAGTACCGGATCGAAAAATGTTTGAAAAAAAGTGCATATACTGTAAACATTTTATCATATAACTATGTTATAGTATCAAGCTAAGATACAAAGTTCACATTTCTGTTAGAATTCAGATTTCTACAGTATGTATGCAGGCATTGTTAGTTTATAAAAAAACAATTTAAAATTTCCATAGCATTTCCTTATAGACAGTTTGAACTTTTTTTGAGATTCAATCTTTAGGGAATCTTTATTTGCACGCTGCTGGGCCGGAGTAAGACATGTTCTGTCGCATTATTGTTTCTGTTTGCTATTGGCTGTGTTGAGTGACACGTACTGTACTGTATAGTATATCCACGGCCACCTCGAGGGAAAAAGCTCTAGATTACTGATATATTAATTATTCTTATTTATCATAAAAGTGTCAGGGTCTGGATACAACTCTCACTCGGTCCTGGTCCGGACTGTGCTCCACCATCTAGTGATGCCTGTCCTACTGTACTGTAGATGATGTACACATTTGAACCAAAGTCAGCTATCAGTGTTTAGTGAACAGTTTCGACAGAGAGCTGTAGGGTCTTCACCAGAGCTTGATAAAAAAAGGAAAAGAAAAACTACTTTTTTTTTTTTTTTTAATGGAGAAGAAGCAGATGTGTTTTAAAGATAAAAATCTAGAGGGGGTAGCAAGACAAAACCAGCATTAACAGCCCAGCATTTGGCACAACACGTCTTTGGAAACTGTCTTTCAGAAAAGTGTCTGCAGACTGGCACCCTCTTAGAAAGAGCAAACTGGCACCCTCGCTTTTTTTTTTTTTTCTTTTTCTTTCCTCAACACACTGACGAACCATCTTTGCGGCTGCTTGATGCAGAAGCAAGACCCGATAATTAGCCATGTAACCGTAATTATCTTCCTGTAAGTAAAAAGCTATGAAATTAAAATGACAGCATCACCAAAACTATTTCTGCATGGCATGGCATGCCCGTATGATAAAGGGTGCTGTATAAGTGAATACGTACTCCCACAGAGCATGACAACATGAAGCCCTGGACTTCTGCTTGTGTGTTGATTTGTTTATGTGACTTAGGTTGCAGCTAACCACATATCCTGTGTGAGAGATCTGTTCTTGTTTAAATGTAACATTATTCCTTTCCCTGAGGAGTGAAATCAGCTCAGAAATATTCAGTGTCTCTCTTTCTCACTCACTCACTCACTCACCGACACACACACACACACACACACACACACACACACACACACACACACACACACACACACTTATGGTGCAGACTAAAATAAGTAACACAGTGTTTAAGAGATGCCCTTTGGGATAACAGCTAAAGGAGAAAGTAAAGATTCTCCAGTTTCGTCTTTATTAGTGGAAAAAAAAACATTTAAGAATGTGAAGGAGTAGGACAACTTTCGTAGGAATGTAAGAGCAGATCTTTTTTTTTTTTTTTCTTCCCTTGACCAGTTCCCTCTAGACAGACAGAAGATATTCGATAGTTCGCTTCTCTCTCTTTTCTCCTGGATCACTGCAACCCAACTAAAGAGTCAGCTTAATGAATCCTTTCTATCGACTTGCTCTTTCACTGGTCAACCTCTTTTTAAATAAAACGAAAAGAAAAAAAATACAGTCACATGCTTTACTCCTTTTTTTTTTTAACTCTAGCACAAATAGTTTTGTTGGCTGTAAAACACTTACTGGTACAAAAATGAGGTCTTAAGAGTGCATGGCATACCAATGAGAACACCAATAGCTTTTATACATGTACACACACATACACACACACACACACACACACACACACATCTACACACAAGTCCACAAGTTGAGCCTTTCAAGCAAGCTACTCATGATCACTCTGAGCCAAGAGAGTTCATTCTGCTGTTACACGGTATAGAGGGGGTCGGCTGGCCGAGCTCCAAGTGAAACTTCTTGTCACAATAAAGCTCCTAAAAGAAACTGCAGAGGGATATACAATAGTTTCACTTCATACAATCGTTCATTCATTCATACATTTACCCGCTTTACCTCGGCCGGGTTAAAGGATCGAGGCTGGAAATAGACCTTGGATGGGATGCCAATCCATTTCAGGACACCATCCACATCCTCATTTCCACCTAAACAAGTTAAGAAGGCAAAAGAAACCGAAGAATCTGGACTAATCCAACACAAACACTGGGAGGATGTGTGAAAATCCACAACCCGGGCTCAGGATTGTACCAGAGACCCCGGTGCTGCAGTGTGACTCAGTCATGCACTGTTAACACTATTAATATCTAAATGTCATTTAAAAATGTCATAAATATTCGATTTAATCGTTTTTTTTATCCGCTTGATGACTTTTATAACTCCCCGTAAACACTGTTAATAGTAAAAAGAGCTATTCATTATGTACCTTCTAATCTCCACCTCGAGGGAAATGGATTTTAAAAGACTGCTCTTGCACAGAATGATAACATTCTACAGCAGTAATACAGAATCCTCTGGGCTGTTTGTACTGTGTATAGTTGGCAGCTCTCCAAACCCCAAAATCGCAAACAAATACCTTTAACACGTTTCATCATAAAGGAAACTTTCACTATCATGTGATCACACATCAACATTTACAACAAGTGTTCAAGTCAAACCAGGACTTTCGATTGTACGGCATAACAGAACACAAATATGAGATTTAAAACTTCTTCTATTTCTCTATATAATCCCCTGCTGCACTAATGGAGCACATCACCCCTATCTTATCTTCACTTCATTGGCTCCCTATGAAATTCCGCATTGATTTTAAAATACTACTCTTGACATATAAAGCATTAAATGGTCGCTCTCTCTTCCCTCTCTCCCCCTCTGTCTCTTTCCCTCTCTCTGTCGAGCTACACATGTCGTTCCTGAGCTGCCAGTGATCCAGACTCCCTCTGCCCTCCGGA
>JAQMYJ010000004.1:17735739-17756122 GCA_030014305.1 Clarias laeviceps
TGTGTGTGTGTGTGTGTGTGTGTGTGTGTGTGTGTGTGTGTGTGTGTGTGTGTGTGTGTGTGTGTGTGTGTGTGGGAGTAGCACTACCTGGGTGGCAAGGTTAACATCAGGACAGACAGACTTTGAATTATATGTCAGAGTTTTTAAAGAGGACAGCAAGCTGCCAAATATCAAACCAGTGCACACAATAAATGTTAGGAGACTTTTTTGTTAATGAGAAGGAGACAAAATTAGTAGTTTTAAGCAAGATGGTGCTGCTCCTAGACAGCAAGAGACTCATCATCTTTCAGACAGAGTCTGGACCGACAGACTAGTGCCGCAACAATGTAGGCCAGCAAATAAATCAGGTTAAGAGACAGTGAGCTGATGCTTATCTGAGTGTGTGGTTCTGCACACACCCACATTTACCTACTAATACACACACTCACACAGTAAATCAGGGGGATATACATGGACATTAATGTCCTGAATAGCAGACAGCTCACAATGAAAAACTGCCCTTGAGTCCAGATCACATACGAAGGCCTGCGTGTAATAGCACGGTGGAGCAAGTTAGAGAAGTGGTTAGGGATGAGTAATTGACTTGTAATTCGACCCGGCAAAACAGAATAAAGCAAAAAGAGAGAGAATGACAATGATGATAATGATGAAGAAAAAGGAATAAAATAAGGAATGTGGTATTTTACTCATGGGAAATCATGCTTATAAAAATGTTAAAAATGAGGTGAATATATCTTCTTTGGTGGTCCAAGAATCATTCTTTTCCTATTGTGCTTGTTTTCCTCTGTCTCCCATAAAAGAAGGGCATGTGAGGCAGAGCAGCACCCAATTTCTGGCCTATTTTATGCCCTGCAGCATGTTCAAGCATGAAATGTTGCTAGCACTTACAGTAGAATAGTTCCAACATTTTACATTTTTACAGATTTACACAATCAGTCTTAATATTAACATCATATAGCGTTAACATGTTAACATCAATTATCAATTATATAACAGTAAATTGGTGACAAGTTTACGGGCAGCCAAGGCTCACCCAATGTCTGTGGAGACCAAAGACAACCCAGTCTGGTCTGATCTCACAGAAAATCCAAATCGCTGAAAAAACATAGATGCTGGTCAAGATGTAAAGGCAGCAGAACACCCAGTACACCACAGCTCACTGCCAATGGGGTCCAGTAGGCAAAGAGCCCAAGGGTGCTCTTTCCAATCAAGCACCCATGGGATGTGAGCCGGACAAACAAGTCTGATTCTTGGAGCAAGCCAAAAGGAGAACTTAAGAAATACTGTTTTTTTTTAGCATAATTTTTAGTTTTGTAATGTTATGGCTGATCTGTATATGTGGTATTTGGTGTGTTATAATGTAATATTGGTGGCATGGTGACCACCAGTGCTTAGTGGTTAACCTGTGCTTAGTGGTTAGCACTGTTGCCTTGCACCTCCAGGATCTGGGTTCGATTCCGGCCTCGGGTCTGTGTGCATGGAGTTTGCTTGTTCTCCCCATGTTTGGTGGGTTTCCTTTAGGTACTCTGGTTTCCTTCCACAGTCCAAATACATGCAGATTAGGCTAATTGGAGTTCCCAAATTGCCCATAGTTTTGAATGAATGTTCGTGTGTGGCCTGCAGTGGATTGGCACCCCATACAGGGTGTGCTTTGCTTCATGCCCTAAGTATTCTGGGATAGACCCCAGGCACCTCGCAACCCTGTATACAATTCTAAATCAAACTATCATTTTAAATATCTAAAGAAAAAAAGTAATTTTTTTCACACTTTCAAACCTGTAACAGATCTCCTATACCTTGTATAATAGATGTTATCACATTACGGTCTTCATATTGTCTGTTTTAGAATTGAAAGAAATACAACTACTCAGTTTCCTCATGTGGATTTGTTGTTTAATTAACATGAAGCTTAGTCGTTTCACCATCTGGGGCATCTTTGTCTGCTTCTTAGATTTGAGGTGGTAATTTAGCCCCCTGGTCTTATTTTGCGGTCTATAAAAGGTATAAAATTACGAGTGAGAAAAAGGAGCAATTTCTCAAGAGCATCACCAGAGACAGCATCATTACATGCCGAGCAGACACACAAGATTTAATCACCAAACCATGTGTTGTCAGCACTAGCAGCTTGATTTTAACCAGTTTAAGAATTACATATGTTAAATCTAAACAGCATCAGCATTATCACAAAATCAAATATATCTAACTTGTCCAGAGAAATTATATCTCTACTGTATTAGAAAACAGACCTGAAGAGTGTTTGGACACACGTTTTCCACCCTGTTAGTGAACCTGAATCCTTTAAATAAAGCATCCAAGCTACTCTTTGTGGAAAGAAGCTCTAATAACCTCAAGTACCCATCTTTGATGACCATCTCCAGATGAATGACTGCACCACTACTCAACCTCCTAAGTGGTGTGAGGACCTTGGATGATGATGATGATGATGAGGGAAAAATACACTTATTGTACATTTTAGCATAATGAAAAATATGTTGAATGATGCTCGAGACATGTCTGGTCAATGGAACAGATCACTCTTCAAGTACAGCACATTTCTTGGACACCTTTCCCACAATGCTCACTCTTACAACACACATTCTACAGCTCGCTATAGCTATTTTCTTTCTTCTATCCATTAACTTCCATTCTGTTTCTGTGCTCTGTAAATGATCTGTTGTCTCGGTTGTGTGAGTGCTTCCTCGGACCTCCCAGGTAGCAGGCCTCCCTCACAGCTTTGCAAAACTCAGCTGGAAAAACCTCATGCAAGACAGGAGACCTTGGCACTCGTTGTAGTTCTCTCTATTACACATTCTCTCAGTCTCTCTCACTCTCACTCTCTCATTCACAGAATCTGTCAAGTTCAAATATAGAAGGAACATATCATTTAACCCAGTAAATCAAGACCTGTATTAATTATTCTATACTGTCTTAACTGTAAGATATCACTTACGAGTAGACATCGGGTCACACAGATGGTATACTACCGTGTGCATTTTAGAAGTCCTGCATCTTGTCCTGCTAGGAAATCTTAAAGGTTCTGAAAAAGAGTGTTTCCCTACAAAGGAAACTGATGTAGCGGTTCTGAATGTAATTATTAAGACAACATATGCCATGTGTTATACAGTAGTTCTCCCTGTGCACAAAAAGTGATGATTACTGTAGCTTATCTGGATTAAACGTTGTGCTAATTAACTGAAAACTAGTGATAAACTGTCTAAGTGGCAATTGAATTCAGCTTCTGGAGGCATGGCGTAGGTCATCTCCAGACCTAAACATAGTGGCAAAGTAAATAGCACTGTGGCATTGCACCTCCAGGGTCCAGGTTCAATTCTCGCCTGGGTCTGTGTGCATGGAGTTTGCATCTTCTCCTCGTGCTTAATGGGTTTCCTTTGAGTATTCCGGGGGAGTAAATGAGTCTCCGTTTCTGTTCATCCCAAAGGTGCTTGATGGCGTTGAGGTCAGGGCTCTGTATTCATGTGTGTGCCCTTTGATAGATTGGCACCCCATTCAGGGTGTACCCCGCCTTGTGCCCTACATCTCCTGGGATAGGCTCCTGGTCGCAGGGAGTAGACGGTTGTGAAGAAGGCAAGAACAGTCAAGAAATCGTGTTCTGTACATAGTCTTCAGGATACAATCAAGGATGCATGGATTGAGCAAATATCAAGTGTACTGCAGACCTGTATCTTTTTGACTCTATGTCCAGCCGGATTCAGCAGGTTTTGAAGAATAATATACTTTATGCTAAATGTTGATTGTTGTATAGCAATTTCATTGTAAAAATAAATTATCTTGTTTGTCATTACTTAAAATTTTTTTTGAGAAAGTCATTAAAATATTGAATTCCACTTGTGTCCCAATACTTTTGGCCACCACTCTATATGACCCAACTGCATTAAAACAATGTTAAGGATTAAGGTTTTACTTAATGTTCTTGATTGTCAAAAAAAAGGGAGAAAAAAAATACAACCACATTTAAAATCAGCTGGAGTCCAGTGTCAAAAAAAGAAAATTGACACATAAAAAAATAAATCTTGTTTTTCCTTTATTTTGCAGTTTTATTTTTCTATTCCCACTGGCTGTAAGTCATAATGCTCAGTCCTTCATTGTGTAAGCATGCTCAAGTAAATATGCTTATATGGAATGCATTACAACGTGTACACTCTCTAGACTCTTTAAAATCCATATCGTTCCATCATGACAGAATCAGTTCCTGCCATCTCACACACTGAGTACAAAAAGTTACAAACTCAAATCTCAGGTGGGTATTAGTGCGAAAGGCCAATTCCTCCCAGCATCCTCTATCTCTCACTAAAGTGTTACGGAAATCCCTTCATGCGCCAAAGACAGGAAATCTGCGGATATTCACCCTAGTGTGAAATGTCCTGTGCTCCCCACCCACTGCAACCCTAAGCGCAAGAGGGCACATTTACGTCAGTACCGAGCCTTCGTATATACACACACGAACACACATACGCATCTCGCTGTAGCGTGGTGAATCTGCAAGCAGGGGAAGAGTGTGTGCTCTATTCCAAAGGTCAAACCGAACTGCCCGAGTAGACAAGAAGCCATTATGTAATTCCTATCATGAATCCTGTGTATGACGCAAAATCATGCCCAAGGTCAAAGTGTGGTCAGTTACAGTAAGCAAAGGAGCAGGCGTTACGCAGAGCTCAGCAACTTCTCAAACCTCTCAAGAGGGATAATACACTGGATGACAGGGATTCTTTTTTACTTTAGTTCTACATATTAACAATTTAAAATCTTTAGGTGGAAATTAAGGTTACAATAAATCAAAATGTATATTGCATCAATGTTATATTTATATTTCTCGGTCCACTATACTGTATGAACAAAACTATTTCATCAAACCTGCAATGACACTGTATCCAAATCCTGTACATACACATACACAATATGGAGTCCCCCTTTTTGCAGCTATAACAGCTTCCACTCTTCTTGGAAGGCTGTCCACAAATTTTTGGAGTGTTTCTATAGGAATTCGTGCCCATTCACTCTGTAGAGCATTTATGAGGTCAGGAACTGATGTTGGACGAGAAGGTCTGGCTCGCAATCTCTGTTTCAAGTCAATCCAAAGGTGCTTAATGGCGTTGAGGTCAGGGCTCTGTATTCAGGCCAATCAAGTTCTTCTACAACGAATTCATCAAATCATGTCTTTATAGTCCATGCTTTGTGCACTTGGAATAAGAAAAGGGCCTACCTCAAACTGTTGGCACAAAGTTGGAAGCATAGCATTGTCCAAGATGTCTTGGTATGCTGAAGCATTAAGATACACCTCACTGGGGATAAGAGCCCTGATTAAAACACCTGAATTCAATAATTAACAGGTTTGGCCAAATACTTTTGTCCATATCGTGTATTTGCTACAAGCTTGAAATAGGCAGAATTGTCTGTGAATATCGTAAGAAATTTTAACTTGAAATATTTAAAAGTATCTAAACTAGTCTGATAAAATAATATTTCATTTAGAATAATCTTAGAAAAAAAATTAAACATTAGATTAAACATTATTTTAATCGTATAATGATATTTCTGCCTTTGGGGAAAAAAAAGTTATACTGTAGGTAATATGAACTTTCATTAAGTTCCTTAATTAAAATTAAAAAAAATTAATGTCTGATCAAATTTAATTACACGTCATTACATTGCTGATCAGACTCCATGACATCATTAAAAAAATTTCAAATCAGTTAAAGGATGAGTATGATAAGTCACAATCAGTAAAACTCTCACTTATTTCATTAGAGACAAAAAAAGTACATGTTGCACATTACATGAAACCACAAACCAGTTTTCTACTGTATATTACATAAAATTATGTATTTTGTTGGTTTAATAGCACCTTCATTGCAAGACCTTTCTGAAATAAGCGGTATGTTTTCACAAATCTGAAAAATCCATAACTTCAGGCTGCTTCTTTGGATCACTCTTCCACCAAACCAGGAAACCTGTAGTGCAACATGGGTATTATTATAAAAATGTACAAATCGTTTGCATCCTTTCTTGCGTTTCTGGTTTGGGTATTAGTGGTTCAGTGTTAGACTTCTCACCCACTATGCAGAAAGCCTGGGTTTGATTCCCAGCCAACACTCAAGTCCATCTATTGGACGCAGGACATCCTTAGTGCTGGCTCCAAGCATGGATACAAAAGACGCCAAGTTGCATGCAGATCAGATGATCCCAACTCCTTGATGGAAACAGCTGAAAGAGCAACAACTAGTGTCTAACCTTAAGCTTATTGGGTGAAACCCAGCTGAAAGACAAATCTAATTCACTTAAGCATTAAAGTGACTCAAACATTTCATGAGCAGATCTACTCTCGATATGCTAAGCTGAAACAGACCAGTACAGTATAGAATATAATAAGCTGAAATCGACTAATTTAAAGTCAATTTGAAGGTAGAGGAGAGACTAGAGGTACCTGAGAGAGGATATAATACAACTTCTAAAACACAATCCATTACTAGTTACAAAAATAACTGACAAAAAATTTAACTACAACACCTTGTAACTAAAGTGTCATCAAAGAAGACTAAGTACAGTAAGACTGGTCTTGAAGAATGTGAGGATTATTGATACACTGGAGGATTATATTACCCAGGCTTAATGAAAATGAACTTAAAGCTCAGCCTTTAATGCAGTTCACATTACTTGAGTAAGGTAATTCTGTGTTAGTTTTTATTCATAGGTTGGAATTTGCATATTTCAGAACAGGGGGGTGAAATCTTATCCAGAAAGGGGCCGGTGTGGGCGCTGGCTTACATTCCAACCGAGCAGAAGGCCAAGAACGACTAATTAAACAGGTGGAATCAGGTGTGGCTTCTTCTTGGTTGGAATGAAAGCCTGTGCAAATAAATGTGCTTTCTGGATAAGATTTCACACTCCTAATTTAGATAGTCATGATATTTTTCAAAATGTCTTTAACTTTGCCAAGCCCAAGGCTTCCTGTTAGTGATCATGAATGACTACAGCTGGTAACTTCACTGTGCCAAAAGGTAAGCGGTTGATCGACAGCATGCATCCGACTGGCCAACACACAGTACAATGGGAAACTCCAAGGAGCTCATTGCAGATCTGAGAAAAAATGATGGTACTTTTACACAAGCTAATAATGTCTCTTGGAATGATTTCTAAACACCTGCAGATTTAAAAACCAATTCAATCTATTGTACGTGATTATTAGGTTTTGAAGCTGTCGCTGTCAGCTGAGTGAAAGTTGGTTTGGATGATCAGGAACAACCAGGAACCACCGTACCATGAACTGTAACCTGAAGAAGGTAGAAGCTCCAGTTCTAAAATTGACATCTTCAAGCTCAAATACTGTACGTTTGCTTCTGACCATCTAGAGGACTGGTTTGACCTGAGTTATGTTTGGAGAATTAAATATGATGCATTTAACCCCAAGAACACTGTACCAGCTGTTAAGCATGGTGGTGGAAGATCCCTGAGTGGCGTAGTGGTAAAGTGCTGGCCCTATCATCCTATTACATTTACCTTTAGGCATTTGGCAGAAGCTCTTATCCAGAGCGACTTATATTTTTATTTTTTTTCCATCTCATTACACATCTGAGCAGTTGAGGGTTAAGGGCCTTGCTCAAGGGCCCAACAGTGGCAACTTGGTGGTTGTGGGGTTTGAACCTGGGATCTTCCAAACCATAATCCAATGCCTTAACCACTATGCTACCCCTGGCCCCCATTACCCTCTCACAGCCGGAGGTCTAGAGAGAGCTGATTGGCCGAGTTCTCTCAGAGGGGAGGGATGAGAGGTACTTAGTGCTCTAACATTAATTACGGCTCTACAGCCAATCAGGGGCGTCTGTGAGCTCACGCAAGCAGTTCGAAAAAGATGTGGTTGGCTGGAGTTACGTCAAGGGATAAAGTGCACTAACTTTAAGCTTTTGGAGCCTCAACCCTTTAGAACTATTGTGAACTGTGCTTAAAAGTGGCAAAAAAATAAAAAATTTAACATTCTGTACCAATTTTGCTAAGAAAAGTCCTTAAATATTCAACCAGAATTCTGCTAGAATCTTGTTGATGGCTAGTTAAGCTTATTAGGTGTGTTGACTTTGTATGTATAATTTGGACCCTGTGTCAATTAAAAAAATAAAAAAATAAAATTAAACAAATTAAAACTAGTTCTCCAAATGCTTTCTGTTTCCCCTTATTGAAGATCTATCTTGTACAATTGTACTACTTTGGTATAATTCATTGCAAACCCAGTATTAATGTTCATAATGAATGTACAGTATGTAAATTGTATCTATATCTATATAATCAATATTTGCATTTGTAATACATATTCAGTTCCTTATACAATTTTAACATCGACATAACCAGCATTTTCTACGGCTAGTTGTGCTGATGACACTATCAGTCAGATTCATCAGTCAGATCAATACAGGTACTTTGAATGCTGACAGCCATGCAGGAGCCATGAGAAATATCTCTATAGAAATATATTTTTTAAAGTATTTGCAAGCATACTCAAGTGAGACGGGAATGCTGGGAATGCCAGGAGTTCGATGTGTTGCTCAAGGGCACAAGGGCAGTGCTTGAAGGAAGGACGTTTGACCTTTGAACCCGTCAGGGCTAAGTCAGAATCTCCAGAGATTGTATCAGTCCTTCAGCTCCACCATGTCATGGGTTTATAGTATGTGACTGAGTAACCACAGAAGGATTTGCATAAACTTTAGCACGATGTATTAAAGAGAGAACAATGCAGGCTGTCAGCGGGATTTTGCATTTATAACCACTATTTGCCTGCGGACTGAGGAAATGACTTTGTTTATTCCTAAAGTATTTCAGCATCGCTTTGTACAGCTGGAAACTTTATGTTCATTCGTTTCTGGTTTTTTTGTTGTTGTTTTTTTTTTTTTCTATTTCTCAGTCAAGTCATAAAATATGCACAGTTTATTTTTTTCAAAAATTATTATGCATGCCTCTGATTGATGTCAGATCGAATACTTTATTAAAGTCAGGCAGTGAAACACGGTAACATTTATATGTGACTTATACGTTGCAGCAATTAAGGTAATGAGCCAAAAGAATCTTAATGGCCCATAATAGTCTAATGTTGTCTTCTAAGTTACAGGTTCTGTGGAAAGCATAAGAAATGCTTACAATTCCTATTACTGCGAGAAATAGCATCAGCTTTAAAAGGATCACTTATACATCTAACTATCCAATTAGCTTCTTTAAAAAAAAACACACACACATTTTACTGTGGCTAAGAGTCTCAGCACCGATGACGTTTTCAGTAAATGTGGGTTTTACTGAGGCATAACCTTTCTTTTGAAAAAAAAAAAAAGTACAAACCTTTAACAAGTCACTTCAGCTCAGTCCCAACACAATAGGAAGAATGTACAGTATATACAGTACAGTATAGGCATGAACATTTATTTATGAACACTCAATCCTATCCTGTTATATTACTAGAATGCATTCTTAATACACTCCTAACACTGTGATTAAGTGAAACAGGAAAGCCTACACCATGCTCCTAAATTCGATTTAATAGGCCACTGTCCATTTTCGGCAACGTCTTCAGAGGCACGTTCTCTAGAGGCTCGGGTAGCCTGGAAACTAAAATTATCTTATGCGGGTCTATTCAGAGGAGGACATTGCTCTACCTCTTGCCTGTCCCGGTGGTGTTGCTGTGTCTATGTAGGTTAACAGATAAAATAGGGCAACGATCGCATCTGTTTTGGCCCGTGTCCTTGTTTTGCATCCAGCCAGTGAGAACGTTGCAGAGTAGCTGTAGGGCTTATAGCAGAAGAGACTGCAATGGAGTTGACCTATTTCCTTAAGTGAATGTTCTAGTCTACATGTGTGTAGGTTAATGTAAGCATTTGCTACAGTAGTTTGATCATATTTTATGCATGTGTGCATATGTGTGTAGGAGAGAAAGATAAACAGAGAAAGAGAGAGAGAGGGAGAGAAAGAGAAATAAAAATGTCAAAATTGTTATTGCATAAGTATTCACCCCCTTGCCTTGGAAGCCCCTAACACCAATCGCATAATTTATTGACCAGAGGCAACCTGTGTGTGATTAAAGGATTATGTGATCTCAGTATAACTACCCCAGCTCCAGAGTTTGCTGGAGAACATCACAAACACCAAGGAGCTATCAATCCACGGTCTGGGACGAAGTTCTGGAAAAGCATTAATCCTGGTTTGGTTAGATCTGCTAGGAATTTAGATCAAGGGTTTTTCTTTTGAAATGGACAGAATAAAAGAACGAGCTGAAAAAAAAAAAGGTATCTTGTATTTATTTACAAAATAAAGTGATAGCTTTAGTGACGAACATGCACATGGAATTAATATATAAGAATACAGCCCTGTGGTACAGTGGCTCAGGAGCAGTGTTGGGTGTAACGCGTTACAAAGTAACAACAAAGCGTTAGAATACTTGGATTACTTTTTTGATGTAACGAGTAATCTAATGCGTTGGGTCTGCCATTTAAGTACTCAGTTATTCCGTTACTTTTTCAAAAATGTAATCCGTTATTCCGACAATTCATGTAATCTGTCAGCCAGACATCAGTCATTCCCAGTCCGTTATTGTGTGTGAAAGTCGTCCTACAAGCCCCGCCCCCGATAACCCATCCTCCTCTGTTATTCCTGCTGTTATACCCCTATCTCACCTATGCGGTTTGACTATGCGAGGACCGATGTGTGAAAACTTATGAATCATGATGAACCGTACTTACGGCCATCGCGCGAAACCGCGTAGGTGAGATAGAGGTATTAGTAGTTAACAGATTATGGGCCAAACTTCGCTGAGTGATGATGGTAGAATAATTATAAAGGTCTTGACTAGAACAACATGCATGAGGAATCACAAAGGAGTTTTCATTTTCTGCAATGGAAAAGTACTCGAACTAGTTACTTTTATCAGAAAGTAACGATGTAATGTAACGGATTACTTTTTAATGACAGTAATTTTGTAATGTAATTAGTTACTTTAAAAAGTAACGTCCAGCAACACTGCTCACCCATAAGAGTTTGAAACTCATGATTTCCTCATGTTTCGCGGGTTTGCTCTGGGTAATCTGTTTTCTCCCCACAGTCTGAAGACGTGTCGTAGGGTGACGTCCTTATGTGCCACTGCCTCCCTGAGATAAGCTCCAGGCCCACCATGATGCTACACAGGATAAGCAGTATGGCAAATGAATGAAGATAAACATTATTGAGAAAAAAAAACAATACTGCCATCTTGTGGCTATATTTTGCAATGCTATGTGAATTGTTCTGGCCTGTTTCTGGCTAAACAACATATTCTATTTTCTATGGGAATTCTTTTATTTTGTTACCAGTGTGAATGCACAATGCTTAAAATTGGATGCGTTTACTTAATTAAATAATATTCTGCATGCAATGTAAGCTTGGCAGTATTGTGGTGTAATAGTGTGCTTGGTGAGTTTCCTCCAGGTACTCTGGTTTCCTCCCACAGTCCAACGACATGCAGCTTAGGCTAATTCCCGTCCCCAAATTGCCGTGTAGTTTGTGAATGGTTTTGTGAATGTTGACCAGAAGTCCTACCACAGTTGTGAAAATGGGAATAACTACAACAGTCACCATTGGCCTCCACGGTCCCTAGTTAAACTACAGAAGGTTCTAGATGGATGGATGGACGTAAGCTTAGTATAGTTTGGGCTGTTAAAACACTAAACACAGGAGAACATGATGGTGAAGCCTATTTCCATTTTTTGGAGTGACTATACAACCTGGAAGTTGACTGGGATTTACATTATATCATGTTGTTGTCTGTCTTTCGGCTGTTCCCGTCGAGGAGTCGCCACAGCGGACCATCCAATCAGCACAACAGCTTGGCACAGGTTTTACACCAGATTGGACACCCATTATCTCTTCACTTGTTCTGGAAAAATGTCCCCATTATAATCCCACCTTTCCACTATTTCATAGTACATCATTGTTCCGGTCACCTGACTGCTTACGTAATTTATATCACATGACAATATTTTCTCCTAGCATAATATTTTTTCCTCATTTTATATTTATATTACCTTTTAACCATTTTCATTGAATCAATAAAAAAAATAATAGGGAATGTGCTTAATTTCTTCATATGGACCGCAGTTTCTGAGTCATCAGAGACAGAGAATGGGCAAGAGTCTCCTTTCCTGTTAGACTTTTTTATCTTAAGCATTTGTTTCTTAGTCATGTCTCTTATCTAATCTTGCTCCTTCCCTGCTTCTTTGTAGCTAAGCGCACCTGCAAGGCCAACCATAGTAACAGTATGGATAGTGTGGACCCCTCTTCCTTTCAATCCTCCGTTGATCGCACTGCCCTTGGTCAAGTGCCAACAGTCCTTGAATTTTCCTACTTATCAGAGGAACAATAAGTCCACACCTGCTTCTCGCAAGAGGGAAATGATCTCTGTGAGCAGTTCTGAACCGTTAGAGGTTCAAACCTTAATTTATCAGTTTATATGATTGTATTTGGCACTTGATTAATGGGAATATATTTGGTCCATATGGAAATAAATATGTTTTACCTAAAAACATGCTTATAGTGACAATATTTGTTTCTGTCCATGATCACATTAATCTCTCTGTCCAAGATGTTGTATTGATGATGGGAGAGTCCCAGAGCAATGTGTAGGGCCTTTTCCTGCACATCCTAAAGATTCTCAGTTGGGTTGAGGGCCATGTGTGAAAGTGATGTCTCATGCTCACTGAACCACTCTTTCACAGTTTGAGCCAGATGAATCCTTGTATCATCATTGGGGGGGGCGGGGGGGGGGGAATCCATTCATGGATAAACATCATCATTCAATACATGCAGGTCATCGGCTGACTTCATTTTACTGCCACATAATGTGATTGAACCTACAGTAGACCTGACCAACAGAAACAACACCAGATCATAGCACATCTGCATCAGTTCTTACCCTGATGCACTCATTGCTCTGGAACAGGGTAAATCTGGACTCATGACCTTTTTCAATTAGTCCACATGCTTTTTTTAATGCTCCCTAGGAAATTGAAGCTTTTCCTAATTAACCTCACTGATAAGTGGTTTTCTTAAGGCTACACAGCAGTTTAGTTCCAATTCCTTGAGGTCTCTTTACATTGTGTGTGTGTGTGTGTGGGAATCCTCTTACATTCACTATTAAATATACTGTAGCCTGGGGTCCTTCTCTTGTTCTTTTACAATTTGATTCCGCTAAGCATTTAAGTGATTTCCCATTCAATCAAAATTTTTTCCTGATCACATTTTTTCCTCAATGATCATGATTCACCAACAATTTAATAATGTGTTAGACAGTTTATAACCCTTTTAGTAGTTTTAACAATATCCTTAGTGGTTTCTTTGTCTCATTTCATTGCTTACGTCTCCTTATTTGTTTTTATTTGCTTCAGGTTATGTCGTATTTAAGAAATAAGAAGCTACTCACTGCATAATTAAGGGTTAAAACTTGCTGCCAGCTAAACCATATTAATCACAGAGGTAATGATCCAATGGAAGGCTGTTACCTATTTGCTTGGTTAAATCTATTTGGTGACTTTTTTTGGCCAGGTAATGTACATCAAATAGCTAATCATATTGTAATGGAAAGAGGAAACAATAGTAGTGTTATATATCAATAGGTGTCAAAAAAAAAAAGGGCAGTGGTGGCTTGGTGTGTTAAGGCTCTGAGTTACTAATCGGAAGGTTGTCAGGCCCACATTATAACGTTTAACACAGCAAACAGATGTGGAACAGATCAAGGGGGTGAATACTTATGCAAATATACTTTTTAAAAAAAACAGTATTTTGTGTTGGGTACTATCATGGCACTCCAATAGGTATAGGTCTAGAATCATCCCATGATATTGAATAATTAGTCAGCAGTCTGGCAGGTATAGAGATATCAGGATCTGGGTGAAATAAATACATCTGGCAATCAATTTATTTCAATATTTGTACATATTTTTATACAAATAAGTTAAACTTTTTACATAAAATAGTGGTATAATACATTAACTTCAGTCCTAAAAAAACACACACACACAAAAATAAAAACAAATCACAAATAGTCATAGAAATTTCTCTGATAATGTAATAGAATATTGATTGTCCTTTACCAGTTTAATGTGTTAAAACATTCATTACACAAGGATGCAGGTGTATGACTTTGTCAAAGATTTTCTACTGTTATGATCGATTCATAAAGACATTACAGTACTTTGAAAGTGTTGAGAGTGTAGCAGAAACGGTCATTACATTGAGGTGATGAACGATAACGCAAATCAAATCTCACAACACACTGACCTCACCCATGTCATGAACCTTAGAAAAAGTTCCTCCTTGGTCTAACAGCTGGTTCTGGGTTCAATAGTCAGTGCACAGAAATAAAAGACATCGTAAGTGAGTCAATGATAAGCTGGTGATTTGGTTGTGATTTCTTATATACAGTAGACTCAAGGAAAAAGTGGGAGTCGCAACCCTAACAACAAACATAGAGGTCCCGGGTTTGAGCTATTTCTTTGTTTGTATGATTGTTTATCATCAACAAGTACTGTACATCAACAAATAAAAAATGAGATAAAAAACATACCAAATTCTAGTACCCATAGTAGTGACAGCTACTGTATTTATATATTATAATTGTTTACTATGGCATGTACTATACTTTATTATGGTAAACTGCAGTACATACCATGATATACTATAGTTTTACTACAGTACTTTAGACATTACCATGGTAGGCACCAAAGGACTCTATAGCATCCTATCACCTTATTTTGGTGAATACCATTGTGGGTACTATGGCTCTTAAGTGGATAGTGTGGTACTGTGGTGTGGACTATAATACTTTGGGGAAAACCATGGCATATATTGGGTACACAGTGGCTACCAAAGTTCAGTTCAGTGTTTATATGTAGAATACCATATTAGATATGTTAGTATGGTATAGTACAGGTAGTACCATATTAGATACCTGCTGAATTCTGGTAGCCACTGTGGTGCTCAATACAACGCATGGTATTCGATAAAGTATTGTGTATTAACCTTGAACCATATGAACCATATGAACCATAACAGATAAAATGGTGCTGCAGAGGCTACTATATAAATATTACCATTATGGTAGATAAACATGTATAACATATTTTTGACAGTATCCTGGTACGTTTTCCATAGTACCATGTAGTACTACAGTACATGATTTTTATTATGTACCATAATTATACTATATACTGTACCATAGAACAGGTGCCATCGAACTACCATGGTAAAATTTAAAAATCTATATTTAATACCTTTATATATTAAAAAAATAATTATTATTTATATTTTTATATATATAAGTCAATGTGTTTATAAATACTTTGTAGACTTCTGACACTCAACAGAGAGTTTACTAGAAAAAAAAAGTTCTTGCTTAAAGGGATAGTTCTGATTTTTTTTCTACCCTGTTTGTAATCAAAATTGAGATGCATGTTAATACATAACTATAGGTCATGATCATTATGAAGGTTCCTACTAGACACGTTGATTAGGAAGTTTGTCAGCCGGAATTGTGGAATTAATTACCAATTACTTGCATTGTACTCATGACAAACTTCACGGTCAGTGTGCAGAGCAGGACAATTTATAACAACCAAGACCTATTGTAATGTCCTTATATACACTTCAATTTTAGAAAAGCTGGACTCAGACTGTACACAGATCTGATCATAATAATAAGAGTGCAATGAGAGAGAACATACAGAGTGTAAACACATTGTTATTAAAAAATACAGGGTAAACTCAGAGCAAAGGAGTCCAGATATATTGAAGCAGAACCCCCATACAGTCCAATTATACACTCTGTTTCTGTTTTATCACCTCGTCTAAACCCTTTTTCTCTCCCCCACTCTCAAACTCACAAGGCCAAGAGTTTCACAAGAGTCTTTAAGTGGACTGTCTGACCTGAAGTTGAAGTTGTCCTACTTACAGATCTGAAGAAAGCTGAGACATGAATAATATTAATAGTGACGTCTTACAGTTTACAGAGTTCCTCATCTAAAGTAGGCAAAACATAAATTTTTTCCATGAACATACAGTACGCCTTCCAAACTTGTCAATGTTTCACTCACATGTGGCTTTTCAGGCCAAGTCCTGGGATGATGCTCCTACAGTATGCTACCCATTTAAGACTGGGTACTGATATGTACTGTAGGTGTGACCTTTGACCTCACCTAGCCTGAACACATTCAGTTCCACTTAGTGGGAAAAGAGACGTTTGGATGCCTCTCGGATTCTGTCCTGTTCAGTGATTGTCTTTCTTGCATACTGAGAGCGGGTGATGATGTCATCATCAATCTGTGTCAGAACAAGAACTGAATATGTTAATCAATACACTCAATGAAATCAATTTATTCTTACACACACAAGTGGAAATTTATGCAGTACCTACTCCAAAATCAAACACTAACCGTAAACTTAGGCTCGGTCAAATGTACCTACAAGGGAAACGTTTTGGTCTCCATCAAGATATAAAAAGATAAAAACTCCTGACTCAATAAGTCACTCCATAAGACACAAGAATAGATTAAACATTGTTGTGGAAAGCAGACAGACCTTTGTGTGTGGACGGGGTCGGGGCTGTATTCACATTGCTGAGGTCAGCAGGTAAGCCAACGTACACCCCTCCATAGTTCTTCCTCTTCTCATCCTCCGGAGAGGCGTCCTCAGGCCTAACAGTACAGACAAAGTACTGTAAATGCAGCAAAGGAGCAAACAAAACAATATGTCTTTGTCCATTATGGAAAACATTTTCAGTTACATAATACTCCTGGGGGAAAAAAACAAAGCACTCATAGTTTTCCAGAGAAACAGACCATTTTGGCACAAGTGTAATATTTATGCTATTATTTTATTTTTAATACGTCTACTATAATATAAAATCCACTTCAGTTACTTTTTGGAATTATACTTTATATACAGTGGGGTATAACAGTCTGAAACCACTAGTCATCCTGCTTCTTTATTTAATGCATTATATTCTCATTTACAGTAGGTGGCACAGTGGCTTAGTGGTTGGCATTGTCGCCTTGCACCTCCAGGGTCCAGGTTTGATTCCCGCCTCGAGTCTGTGTCTATGGAGTTTGCATGTTCTCCCCGTACTTGGCAGGTTTCCTCCCACCCTCCAAAGACATGCATTAGGCCAACTAGCGTTCTCATATTGCCCGAAGTGTGAGTGTGCCCTGCGATGGATCTGCACCCCATCTAGGATGTATCATACCTCGTGACCTAAGTCTCCTGGGATAGGCTCCAGCCCATCCGCGACTGTATACAGGATAGAGCGGTATAGACGATGAGTGAATGAGTGAACTACACTAATGCACTTATCCCAGTGTTTCACTAGTGCTTGGACACCATCAAGGTACAAAGTTTTCCCAAACATGTGCAAATCGTTCAGACCGATCTTAGGACTGTATGGAGGATGTGGCAAAAACTTCCAGCCGAGTTCCTTTCAAATGTTTTACTGCATCTAAGGGTCTCATTAACGTATTGTACTGTGGTTGAATTCTTCTGTGACTGTGAACGGTTTTACGCCATCATTCACCAGAAATTTATCACAAGTCTTGGTTTGACTTGAACGCCAGAACAGGCAACAGGAAACACTAAACAGGCTAGAGCAATTTTCTTTGGATTGTTGAAGGAAATTGAAGTACCCACAGGAAACCCATCAAGCACAGAAAGAACATGAAAACTCCATGCACACAGAGTGGAGGCGAGATTCAATCCCCCAGCCCATGGGGTGTGAGTCAGCAGTGCTAACCACTGAGACCCTGTATCAAGTATTGCAGAATCTATTAAAAAGAATAACTTAAATAGATATTTAAATGAATGGCAGAATTTCTTAGGATTTGCTACATCAGCTTTTTGCTGTAACAATACTCGGCATGGGCTCAACCCTAGCAAAGTTCTGTTTAAGTCCTTCATGACCTTTTCCTGTTATTGAATCACATACTAGGAAAGAAAATAAAACTGAAAAAAAAATGTATTAGTTCCTTAGTTTGAAACGGAAAGAAAAACTCACAGCTCTTCTGTGCTTTTTCAGTGCCGCTTTATCCTGTATACAGGGCCTGGAGCCTATCCCAGGAGACTTATGGAACACCCTGGACAAGGTGGCAATTAATCACAGAGCACACACACTCACACACTACATGCAATTTGGGAACGCCAATTAAACTAGTCTGCATGTCTTTGGAGGAATCCAGAGTACCCGGAGGAAACCCACCATGCAAACTCCATGCACACAGACTCCGAGGCGGGAATTGAACCTGGAACCTGGAGGTGCAAGGCGACAGTGCTAATCACTAACGCAACATTTGTGAAATTAAACTTGCTCTAAATGGTCTTGGTTACTGAACAAAGCGATAGAACAAACTAGACTGAAAGCCAAAATATTGAGAGTGACCCCCTTCTACTGGTGATTAGAGATATTGCTGAGGGCATGCGGTGCTTGATTTGATAGAACTTGTTTGGAAAGTCACTTCATTACAGGCTTCTACCCTCCTACTGAGAAATGTGATTGGCTGTTGTCTGGTGTAACTACAAGCGCAGCATGCCATCAACTCTAGGAGCCCTATCAAGCTTGCAGACAGGCAACGTGATAAGAGTGTGTGTGGTGTGTGTGTGTGTGTAGGCCTGATTTCTTGGAACCGTTAAGAGAATAACAGCCTGGGCTCTCCCCCCTACTGCTTGACGCTGAAGTGCTGAGTTGACTGACATGCAGTTCCAGGTAGCCTCAGGACCAACTAAGCTGCTCAAATGGCTTTCTAGCGTGCTCTACTCTAAATAAAGAGAGATTTTTAATGCTGAGAGTGGAGAATGTCTGGAGTGCAAAAGTGTTTTTTAAATAGACTCTGGCTCCAGCCTGGAACCATTTCGGGGTTTAGCATATACTCACTCGCATTTGGCGGCTTCGGGTTGACCTGTGGAGAAAAACAAACACACTTTTATTCTTTTTTTTTTTTTCTTCTTCTTTTGACCAAACCTAAAATCGATAAAGGTAGAAAAGGTGTCATGAAAGCCAAATTTCGCCAGACTAACACATCATCTAGACCACTGACTCTTAACTCTGAACCTGGTGGACCTCCTGTTTTCTCAGCTCTATCACACACACTTTACGTCACGGAAAAGGCTGTTAATCGTGTGTGCTGCGAGCGGAGAAACACCTCAATGTCTGGCAGGACCAATGCTATTGAAACTAGTTCCGAAAGACCTTAGAGGAGAACCTGGAAACAGCATGATGTAGTGGGCCATCATCACAGGAGGTTCTCTGAGGCAGCGACGAAGACAGCGCACACACTCCACGTTATATTAACCTAACAATGAGTCATCATGCAGATGCTCAGCATGGGAGCTTGTGTGTGATTCTGCCTTCAAGGCATGAAACTTTTATAATAATGCTAAAACTAAATCTTGCACATCAGGAATATACAGTAAGTGCTTGTGGATCAGCGAAGAAGGTAAATAATAATGTTAATAAACATAGTGACAAACTATGTCACTATGGGCAAATTAACCAGTTTCAAGTCAAACCGGGACTTTTGATTGATAGAACACAATTATGAGACTAAAAACACCCTTTATTTATCTATATCTATAACCTCCTTCTACACTAATGCACTTATCTCAGCCTTTCACTAGTGCTTGGATACCATCAAGGTAGAAAGTTTTCTCAGTACGCCGGAGCCATGATTCACATCTGAATTACTGGCCTCCCAGGAACTCCTTTAATGTCCTAAACATGTGGAAATGGCTTGGATCGAGGTCAAGACTGTATGGGGGATGAGGCCCAAGTTCCTGTAATGTGTGAGTGGTGTTGATTACTTGATTGTGTGTACAATTCTTACAGACAAATGCGTCTCTTCTGCAAGTTGGCGACACGTTATCAGTCGATTTTCAAGGAGGAGGTGTTCCACTTCTTAAATGTTCACTGGAACGACTGAGGCATTAAAGTCAAACCGGGACTTTTAATTGCACAGAATAACAGAAGACAATTATGAGAGTAAAAACTACCTTTATTTCTCTGTACTGTATTGTAATGCAACTCTGTACACGGGGTTGCATTGTGTCTTTGTAGATTTAGAGAAAGCGTATGACAGGGTGCCGAGAAAGGAGCTGTGGTATTGTATGAGGAAGTCTGGAGTGGCAGAGAAGTATATTAGAGTGGTGCAGGACATGTACTGTAAGACAGTGGTGAGATGTGCTGTAGGTGTGACAGAAGAGTTCAAGATGGAGGTGGGTCTGCATCAAGGATCGACTCTAAGCCCCTTCTTGTTTGGTGATGGACAGGATGACAGATGAGGTTAGACAGGAGTCTCGATGGACAATGATGTTTGCAGATGACATTGTGCTT
>JAQMYJ010000004.1:17765865-17786011 GCA_030014305.1 Clarias laeviceps
CTCTCTAAACCTCCGGCTGAGAGAGGTTACAGCATCACCCGGGGATCGAACCAGCGATCTCCGGATGATAGGGCGAGAACTTTACCACTGCGCCACTCGGAGGCCCAGAATTGATACCTTTTTAACTTTTCAACCTGTTTAAATAAACTCCTCCTACCACTTTCTACTCTACTTCACAGAAACTGCAATTAACTCATTTAGTTTCGACTCATCACTGAAGCACTGGGTTCAGGCCAGGAATCTTCCACAAATATTAGAATCAGAGAGACTGCATGAGGAGCAGATAATATTTTTTTTTTTTTAAATAAATAAATAAATAAAAGGCAGGAAATAAATGAGTTTTGGCTGCTAAGAAGCTCGAAGTGTGTTGGTAGGAGGGTGATGTTTTGAACAGCACTTGTTTCTTTAGAAAGAAGGAAAGCCAGAGGTGTGAAGTTGACTTAGGGTCGGTGTGATATGGTGAGTGCTTTTGTATGGACCTGTTGGTCTTCCATATGTGGATGGTTTCCTCGTCAACGTTGTCATGTTTGTGTGCTTGCTCATCTAAGAAGTCGAAGAAGTACTTGACAGCTGGAGGGACCGCGGCTCCTGAACACAGCACGCTGCGGAAGAAATCATCGACAAACTGCTGCAACGTGCCCTGTAACACACACGCACACGCACACGCACACGCACACACGCACACAAGCATACACAAATGTTTAATCTTCGCATGCTTTGAGCGGTTTGATTCACAGCTGCACTGTAATTTTTTTCAAATTACTGTTTCTGCACAAACAGAACACAAGAAAGAAATGATGCTCAGTTATTTCACCTCTAGGACACTCCTTCTATATTGAATTTAAACAATTAGAATGTAGAATGGCTGTAAAGTATTTGCATGCATTAACCAACTAGTTGCTCTCGTTGGTTTTTACCTTCATGGACAGCAGTCTGGTCAGGTAGATTTCAGTGATGGTTTTAATGGGGGCCTTGTCCTTCATGCTGCCCCTCTTGGACTTCACTTCATCCAGCTCATCTGCAGGTCGCACCAGGTGGAACACTTTGTCGTCTTCCAGAAGAGCACTTCCTAAAAAGCCGAGCAGCAAAAGCGGATTTGGTTTAGAATTGCCGAATATCTAAATCGTGTTGGCCTACACAATCTACGACATACACTGGGATGCAAACGGGAAAAAAAGCTGCCTGGACGCCTGTATACACCTACACGGGTCTGCATCTCTTTTGCAGGAGTTCATGGTGTGTTACTGCTGTTTTGAACTTTTTAAAGGGATTCGATGATTTTTGAGCCTCAGCTCAGGTTACATTCTGATTGAAGCGGTTACAGTCTGCGTAAAGTTTCACGTTTCCTCCATGTTCTATGGTTTCCTCTTATATATTATATTATATTATATTCCTCAAAAAACACATACTAATAGGTTGTCTCGGCTTTGTTAAACTGCCCCTAGGTGTGAAACAGCGTCCCATCTAAAGCGTATTCTCACCTTGTGACTATGTCCTGGGGATAGATTCTGGTTCTGACACAACCCTGACCAGCAGTGTTTACAGAAGATGGATGAATGAATGTTAGATCTGCTTTAGTGATTGAAGCCCGCTGTTCAATCATGTTTGTTGACAAAGTAAAAAAATGTTTTCACCATACAGTTATCATACTGGAATGTGGGAGTGTTAGTAATGTGTTATGCTTAGACATGAAGCACAAACTCTGTTGAGTCTGGTCAACAACAGATGATCTGGTTTTGTTCCAAGTCGCATACGCCCAGGTGTGACTCTGTACAATAAATCCTTGTTTTCTTGGATACAACTCATTTTAGTGTGTGGAATTTAATTTTACACTTATTTACAGAGGTTTAGATTTTCTAGTTTTACATGCTCATCATCGATAATGCATCACCAAATAAGGAAAACCTACTTTCTTCATGGCTGTCCTGGTTCTGCTCGAAAGACTGCTGTGTGTGAAGAACTCTTGACAGAACAAGAGTGGCGTTGTCTCTCACCTAATGAAAAAAAAAAAAATCTTCTTTATCAACACTAATTCCAATAATAATGAAAGCACTAAAATGAAAATGTACCATTTTTCAGATGTGACCTTGTAAGCTGCAATGATTATTTAAACATACATATACTGTAGGTGCATACGAATTTCTATTTCATACTACTAAGCAAATAGCTGCTGAAGAATTTACTTGTTTGAAGATACAGTGGAACCTTGGATTACGAGCATAATTCGTTCCAGAAGTGGGCTCGTATTTCAAAACACTCGTAAACCAAAGTGAATTTTCCCATGAGTAATAATTGAAAAAAAATAAATACATAAAAATTATTAAAATTAAATATAAAGTAAAAATAAAACAAAATAACCCGCACTTTACCTTTATAAAAAAGAAATAAAAATAAATCCAGACAGATAGGTGTTTCCGTATGCGCGCAGACGCTCTGTGTGTGTGTTTGTGAATGTATGTGAAGCTAAAGTAAGAGGAGAGGAGGATTTAGACCCCCCCTACAACAGTAACCTCTCTTATTTGAGTTTTTCTCACACACACACACACACACACACACTAACGGAAAGACTGTTACATCGGAAAAATTAACAAGGAACATCGCTAATGACACTCACGTGAGTGCATACTAACAAAATCACTGCTGTAAAGTAAATATAAAATAAATGAACGGGCACTAAGACCCAGCGGAGGAGACGATTACCCACAATTCCGCAGCGCAAGAGAGAACAAAAAAACGTTGGCTCAGTTGTGATCACGTGACGCTCGGCGTCAAAACAAGAAGCGCATGTGTGATGCGTGATACTCGGTACTCGTAAACCAAGACTTGTTCGTTTTTCAAGTCAAAATTTATTAAAAATCTTTGCTCGTCTTGTGGAACACTCGCAAACCGCGTTACTCATAATCCGAGGTTCCACTGTACATAATTCTAGTTGAACTAGTAGTTTGTGACTAAGTAGTAGTAGTAGTAGTTTAGTGCTCACGTTGTAGTGTGCCAGAGTGTTGAGACGTTTCCACCTGCCCTCCTTCTGAGATGTTAAATCCATATCAGACAAAATCTGCCCTGTTGAGCCGGGACGCCATTCTGCAGAAAAGCAGCAATACATCACATCACATCACATCACATCACATCACATCTCCAGGTCTATATAGCTAATAAAACATACTTTTATGTTGAGTTTATGTTGAACTGATTGTAAGTGTTAGCTGTGTGCAAACATACCCAGGGCAACACTCTCTACAGTCGGTCTCTGGGAATAGGGAAGGTTCCGATAAACCTGCTCAATGATTTTTTCTTTCACCTGGGAGATTGTGTCACAGTTCAGTACTTTGACCGGGGTTACATCAGGACCCTCACCGTGGACCAGCACTTGCAGAGTCTGAGAAAATTGAACACAAGTCAAGCACCTAATCAGACCTGAAAAAACCAAGAAACTATGAAGACTTTCACATGGCAAAAAAAAAAAAAAAAAGGAAAAGCTTCAACCTGTTACAAAGTACTGATAATGGAGACTCCTTTCATCAATGCTGAATAAACATGACCTTACAGATAGCTTTACCATTTACCAAATATGTCTTATATTTTAAATAACATGCTTTTAATCTAATAATAATAATTTTAGATTAACACAAGTCTCTGTGAACAATAGAGCTGAGGGTCAGGAGGGCAGACTTTTGCCTTTATTCTATCAGATCTTAGGCAATGCAATTTTGAAATTGATTTGATTCATTTGAACAAAACTAATGTTTCTCTGATTTCTCTCATAAGTAATTTTACAGGTTTTTTACATATTAAAATGTACTTAAAGAGTCATTGACATTGAACGGCTGTGTAACTTGTGTTGGTGATTGTTTAAATGTTATCTCATACAAAGCAGGAAAAAAAATCCTGCCAATCCAGTAGGTGGCAGTATTGAACCAAAACCACCCATAAATTTGAGGACGGAGACATGATAAGCTTGCTAAACAGAAAATGCAAGTGGTTTGTATTTTCTGTAAAACAGTCAATTTACAACATCAATTACAGACCATTTAACATTTGTCAGTTTACATAAATAATTTATGTTCGATTCCCAATCAAATACTGATCCACCGACTCGACCAACAAAAGATTGATTTATTTGCAAAATGTCACAGCTGTTCATTTTTATTTGATTCATTTTTATTATATAGTTCCAGCATACACTGTCCAATGGGGATTCACTCAACTCACCAGGCCACAGTACTCCACATCATCTCCCAGCAGCCCCGTGTCATTCAGAGTGTACTTGGCCCTCTTCAGATTAGCGTCCACCGGCCCTTTTTCTACCTGGTGCTTTATAGCTTTAAAAAGCTTGTAGAGTGGCTCCCCAGCTGAGTCCTAACACCACAAACACAGAAGTGCACACAAGTGAGCTATTGCCGGAATGACCAAGCCTTGAGAGACTGAGCTGGTCACCTAATTGCGGCTTACCTTGAGGAACTGGTAGAGACAAATGGACATCCAGTTAGCCAGCATCCTCTCAACTACAGTCTCTGATCTATAAACGGGATACAGAAAACATGGGTAAATTACATGCAGTGCTCCACATCCAAACTCGGTCCTTGGTGAAGGAGGTGGCGTCTCACCTGCGGAGCATCAGTTTGGGGTTTTTGCTGTGCACGTGCTCCTCCATCAGCTCCAGCAGGAGTGTCCTCATGATGTCTGTGTAGTACTCCAGCTTCCCATGCAGCGCCACGGTCAGCAACGAGGCGAAGTAGACCTTGCTTCTGGCGTTGAACTCTTGCCGCCCCTCCAGAGTACGGATGAACTGTCAGAGGAAGTAAAATCGTTACTGAAGTAAGAAAAAAAGAAAACATCTGATTTGCTTGTTAAAGCCCTGTCCAACACGTAAAAGGAAAAAGAAGAAAACAGCAGGGGATGTTTTGTGTGTATTCCTGCTGAGTGGACACGCATCTCAAACTATAAACGTGAATTTTGCATAATCGGTCCGCTTTGATTTAACCTTTTCAGAGACTTTAAAATGCCTCTTTGTGTGGGAGTTCTATGTAATTAAGTCACTTATACTCCGGATGCTAAAAGCCTTTACATGACTTCTGTGGTCGTCATGGTTACGGTCGACAACCTAAAAAACGTGGATTTGATCAGGAAATTTGGGTGTACTTCATTCGATTACTCAAAGACATACATTAATGAGGAAGGTCTTGCTGTTGAGCAGATTGGAGAACTGATTGAGCGCCTGGTCCACGATGGCCCTGCGGTTTTCCGGGATGTCCAATTTGCCAGTGATCATGACATCGTTGGCGCCATCTTTAGAGGGAAGGAAAAAGACCCGGTCTGTGTAGTTCTTGTAGTCCAGGAAGGGAATCCGGGCCTCACTTAGATCACTGGTGTGGTCTTCCATCTCAATCATCAGATCTGAAACAGAGACAGAGGGAGAGAAAGAGGTTGTAATCAACTACTGCTTATCCATTTGGGGAAAGTATGAGCTTAAGATTCATAGGTTCCTAATTTCAGGTGCTACGAAAAACTGTTAAAACTCTGAATACAGACCTGTGAACTCTTTTTTACACCGATCCCGCACACTCTCCTCCAGACTCTCTAGCTGGTGCCTCACCTTTTCATACTCTCTCTCTGCTTGCTGGCTCTTTCTCCTACAAAATAAAACACACACAAGAAAAAAAAAAAAAAAAACTTTTTTAAAATTATTTTTATTTTTAAGTTTTCTGACTGAACGGGGCATGTAGTCTTATTCACCTATAGCAGTATACGGAGATGGCAATGAACAGCAGCATGGGGAGAATCACTGCGGGGATGATGATGTATAGAGGAACCTCACTCTTCTTCTCGTAGCGCACAGTGCCGACGTTCCACTCTCCGTGGCCAAACTTAATCTGAGAGGTAAGCGAAGGGAGACGAGGAGCTGAGACCAAGAACAAAGATGAACAAATGTGTAAAGCCACCAACACCTGGATGAAATCCAGAGCTCACCACTAAGTCCATGGTCTCTGAACTGGTGTCCCTGCGCTGACGTCTGGCCCGTGCTTTAGGAGGCGTGGACGGGGCCTCCAGGAAGAGCTTATCATCGTGCAGGACAGTCACTGCGCACTGAATGTCTCCAACAAACGCCTGCGCCTCTTGAGCGGTCATGGCCTTGGAGAGACCTTGACCCTATGTTTCATTCACATACACAAGTACAAAAAGTATTAACTCACTACCACAAAGTCAATGGAAGTATTCTCTGAGTAGAAAGTCTACGAAAATCGAAAATCAACAAAATATTGTGAAACTGAGAGGAGCACTTGCACACACTGTGTGATGGAGAAACATGCAAAAGCGAAAAATGTTAAAAGACTTCATCTTAGCAAGTGAAAGTTGTGTTTCCTTCTCTAAGATGAAATAATTACACAAATATAAGAGGCTGGACAATGCTTTTTTTTAACTAGAAATTTATCATATTTTGCTTATTGCACTCTCATAATAGAATATAAATCAATTTGTCCCTTTCTGAAGGCAGTTCCACTTTGTAAAGTACAATTTTCTGCATTAACTCCATGAACTATAAAGAAAAAAAAAACAAGAAATCGGTTGCTTTCTTAGTACTCCCTCTTCTTCTTTCAGCTGCTCCGTTAGTGGTCGCCACAGCGGACCATTTATCTCCATCTAATTCTGTCACCACATCTCCCCTCGTCAATCCAACTTTCTGCATGTCCTCCCTCACCATATACTCTTGGGCCTGGCAGATCCATCTTTAACATTCTCCTCCCGATATACCCCTCATCCCTCCTGTACACATGTACATCTTAACCTGTCCTCTCTAACTTTGTCCCCAAATCATCCTACCTGCTCCGTGCCTCTAATATACTGAACTAATTCCTAATCCTGTCCATTCTTGTGACTCCCAAAGTAAATTGCAGCGGCAACGTCTCCAAACCGTACAACATGGCTACCGTCCTATAAACTTTCCTATTCATTCTTGCTGATACCTTTCAGTCACAGATCAGTCCGGCTACTCTTCTCCACCCATTCCACCCTGCCTGCACTCTCTTCTTTACTTCTCTACCACACTCCTTATTGCTTTGGACATTTGACCCTAAATATTTAATGTCCCCTATATTTCCCGTCTTGCTGCTACTGATCTTCATGCCTCTTCTTCATACCAGTGAATCCCTCCACCTCTATAGACTCATCTCAACCTGCTCCCTATTTTCACTGCTGATCGCGGTTGCTTTCTTTGTACAAAGTAAGCAAACACTGATATCAAAATTACTGGCATGATATCATAAATCGTTTCCATTTTTTATTAAACTGTGTTGCTGTGAAGAGACAGACAGGGGAAAAAAGTCCCCCCTGTAAAAAAAACTGTAATCTGTAGGCTGACATGTTGAAATAACCCTCTATAAGCATGTTCAAACCTGAACTGCAAAATGCTGCGTATTTGAGAAGTCTTATGGTCTGCTGAAAGGCAATACTAATAAGGCTCTTATTTCCATCATGGATTCTCGGTCAGCTTGTAGAGAGTCGTGTCGTGACGTGATGCTTACATTGACGATAATGATGCTTCCTGCACTGATGGGTTTGTCCGTCAGCACTTCGAACGTGGGATTGGAGTGGTACTCGAAATCGGTCAGGTTCACCTGGATGTTGTCGAGCTCGAGGACGGTTCTGAAGGACATATCCTCAATGGAGCTGTTGACGGCTGGAGAAGAGAACTCCAGGACGGTGTCGTTCTTACTAACAACCTCTTGCACAAACTGATATATGGGGAACAAAAAGAGAGCAAATACTTAGATACTGGTTAGGTTTTTAGAAATACAGGCAATTTCAATGATTTGTTAAAATGCTTAAAATTTGAATATTGCAATAAAATTAGGAAATGAAAAAACAAAAAAGGTGAAAGTAAAATTTTTTTATGTATATATATATATATATATATATATATATATATATAATTTTACTGTATTAAATATAAATGAATGAAAGGTATTAAAAACTAAATAGCTGGTGCACATTTATGCATCCATGGTTTAGGAGGAGTTGCAAATAGCAGAATGGATCCTGCATATCTATGCATCCTAATAAATGCTCTGTAAAGGTTTGGTCAAATTCCTACTGAGGATAGAAAGAAAGAGTGACACTGATGGATAGTGATCCTATGAGTTCAATACCCTTTGCAGACAGGAGACACAAATAACATTCAATATTATCAACAGCAATTAGAAGAAGTTCTACATGGAAATTTTTGCAAATGTAATTCACCTCAGCATTGCTGGGGTGCAGGTTGAACTCGTCAGCAGAGGGCAGCACTCTCATAACAGCTCTCTGAACCAAATCGAATCTGGTTCCCACCACTGCGATCCTGCGGCCTCCACTGAAATCAACACATGAACAATATCACAGCCAGACCAGCTATTCATTCCTCTGCATGTGTGTGTGCGCGCGTGTATTTATTCATTGTGCTGCACTTGTCTTTCTACTGAACTGCCTCATCTTGTGAGTCCTGTCCTGCACAGCTGCTCTAGTTACAAATCCTATAATTCTGCATACAGAAGCCTGTATCGTCATATTTGGTTTATTTTCTTTTGTAAGCGCAGAAGATTTTATTCAGCACAATAACATTTAGTTCTGACTTACATGTGCAATCTTATGCGGTGTTGCAAAAGAAGAAATTTTAAAAAACAGTCACTCTAACTCTCTCTTTAAGACAACAGACAAACTGTATCTAGTTTTGTACCACTTGTGCTTACAAGAACATAAAAAATTTTTTCTAAAATAATCCTTTTAGCAAAATAACTTAAAGATTAAATTTATTATTCATTCTTGGAATTACTGTGTTGCATCAAATGTATTTAAACGAAATCAATAGTACTTTTAATTAAAGGTACCCTAAGTATTTGGTACAAAATTAGATAACTTATTCACGACATGTTTCTGTAAGTATCGGTGACTCAGAGCTTTGATAATTAACAGCGATTGTATTCTTGCGCACAGCAAAGCCCTAGTGTTCATTTCCAGCTGCTCGTTTAATTACTTCTGGTCATGGAAGGTATTCTTCAAGGACCAACAAACTCTATGAATAATCCTACTTTTAAATGGTTCTGCATGCTAGAGAGAGTCAGACTAACCATGCGAAGCTTGCTTGAGGGGAGTAGCTGATGATCTTGGGGTTGATGTCGTAGGTGAATTTGCTGTCAGTCACGGTGACTGAGGTGCTCTCTCCGTACTTCACTGTGACGCTGAGTGGCCCTGAAGGAACCTGAAGGCTTTTGTATGGACCTGTCTTACATGTGATTTGGTCCCCGAAGTCGATGCTGTGGTGTGTCCAAAGAGAAAGAGGAAAAATGCATGTATTTATGGACCGTACAGATTACCATACAACAGAGACGTACATAAAGAGAATTACATTCCAGGACAGTTAGGCTACGTTCACGTTACCAGCATGAAGTGACTGAAATCTGAATTTTTACCATAACGTGACGGGTCTGATTTTTTAGGGCTGCACAAAATGTTTTTCAAATCGGATCAGAGTTACTTTTGTACTTATGTAGTCCTAAGATTGGATACATATCCGCCGGTCACGTGAATTGACTGAGAATATGGGAATTCATAGCAGTGGTAGCAATAACTGATAAAACAGCTAAAAATGATGTAACTGGCTTTCTTTGACTTGTGAATATGAACTGTCCAATCGGACTAAAAGAATGAACTGAACGATGTGGCTTCTAATGTAAACATAGCCTTTTACTAATACAAGTATTAAAAAGCAGGTGGAAACCATTTCTTAACCCAAACCACAAGTAAGTTGATAAGTTGCTGTTAAGCCCTTGAGTCAGTCGGTTACTCACACTTCACACGGCACATCTCCAATAGTCACGCTTATGTCGTCTTTACTAGCTGTGAACAGGTGTTGACCTGAGATGGTAATAACTGTTCCACCGTCTTGTGGACCTTTTATTGGGGTCACCGTCTGAGGCACGGGGTCCTGAAAGAGAGAAGACGGGCAAATTGTCTCGGTCAAAACGTGGTATTGGTGCTAAAAAGTGTCTCAGATTGGTGAAAAAGTGAATTTTCAGATAGGAACATAAAACAGTATTTTTTATAATACTTAATGCTTATCCATGCTTCGTTATTTTGTAAATATGCATACACATTTATATTTTTATCAGATAAAAAGCAACACATTTGCTAAATACAATTTCATGCCCTTTTATACAGTATAGTGTCCATAACTTTTTTGAATTCAAATCTTTTAATGATCTTAACCCTCATTTAGATTTCACATAAAAAGACAAACGTGAACAAATTTATTATTCTAAAATGCTAAATTGTTAAGATATGGCAACATGAATTTGACATGGTCACGGACACTTCATATTTTTGTTGGGGACAAAAAATCTTTAATTTTGCAGAGAACGCTTTAAATTAAGCAACAATTTTTACATTCCATATGCTGCTAGGAGTTTACAGCAATTTTAGTATCAATACTCGAAGAAATATGAATACTTTTCAATTATTATTGTTTGAGTGAGACAGTATAATGCTGAAAAATTGCCAGTTTTGTGGCACGTATAAAATCATCTCTCCAAAATGGCTGAAGTCAGCAACTACTGGTCACTTCCATGCCGTATAAACTTCAGAATTAGCTTCTTTGGCACATATACTTTCTGAATTATATGTATAACAAAATAAATAAATAAAATAAAAATTCATCACCAATGGCAGTCTAAATTATGGGATGTCAACTGAGACAGACTCAGCAAAGTATTTCAGGTTACAACTAGTGCGGCTACTCTGTATTCAATCACATGCATTTGTGAAACTTTTTTTTAGCTAAAGGCAGCTCACTGGACCAGAGACTAGCTACCAGGCTAAGGGCATTTGATCAGTAAGGGAGAAGTTTTCACATAGTGTTTTTTTTTTTTGATAATTCATGACACAGCTTGTTCGTGGACATCTGTACGGAGCCTGTGCTAATAAGTCAATCGACTAATGACAAATGCACACTAATGACAAAAGGTTGCTGCTGTCACAACTCAGTCATGCAATTTGCTGAAGATTTTTCTTATGAAGGACTTTTTGTGTAGCTGTACCTTTACAAATTATAGCTGACAAGTCTGAACCACCTCCTACTGAAACAGGCCAACATCTGGCAAGCCACCACACCATACAGATCTCTCCTAACACAGTGGGCTTTACACCAAGAAAGTGTTCAAAAATCCATGATTAGCATCTTACTTGTATCTTCCATGAATTCACTATTGATTCCAATCTAAATAAAGTTAGTCTTTTTTTTTTTTTTTTTTAATTGAGAGAAATCTCATTCTCTGTTAGACCTGTTTCCTACGGGCGGTTTTGCTTGGGTGGGAATGTATTTGAACAAGGTGAAGTTAGGAATGTGCCTAGGTCAGCAATTTCCTCCAACCCCACATACTGTAGAAAGTGAAACTTTTTTCATGCTTGTGCATCATTTAATATTTTTGAAAGATCTGAACAAAGCTGAACATACTATTAAAAAAAAATAATAATAATAAAAAAAAATTTAAAAACTGTGTTCGACCTACAATGAAATATTCATGATTATTACCCAAGTGTTTGAGTGATATAACTAGTGATCATGAGAAAGAGAAATCAAAATAAGTGTTTGTGTGAGAGAGAGAAAGCTGATTAGTACCCTGTATGTGAAGTGAACTGCGGATACACTGGTGGCCTTTCCTGCTACATCCACCTTTACTGGTCCATCTGGGCTCTTGGGGTTCGGCACATCCACTGGAGGTTCAGGCAGTGGTCCGATCTTACACACAATACTGAGACACACAGGGAAAGATGTAGAAATACATTCAGAAAAAGGAAAATTTCTTCTTAGAAACAGCTGCATCCAGTTATACTGATCGTGGCTGTGCACATATTTTCTAGTCCATCAGTAAAGCAGTACCTGGTGGAGACGGTGTATCTGTCTGCCTGGTGCTCACATGGCACTTCTGCCACAGTGATTCTATTGATGTCTTCTTTTTTAATCCCCAGATTGGATCCTTTTATAGTAACGGAGATCTGCCCCTTCCTGGGCCCGAACCGTGGTGTGATCTGTAGAGAAAGAAAAAAGTTCAGAACAAGTGAAAAAAAAAAAAAAAAAAGATTTTTATCAAGATTGAAAAGTGTTTCAGCTGTTTTAAACATTTGGCAATGCAATGAAACACAAAGCTATGCAATCATATGATAAAATTCTAAATAATTATGTTGAAAAGTATAAAGAATGAATGAGTGAGTGAGTGAGTGAGTGAGTGAGTGTGTGTGTGTGTGTATGTGTATCTTACATCCTTGATGGTGGGAGCAGGACACTCCTGGAGCTCTTTTGTACAAAGCTTAGAATAAATGCAGGAGTTTGTGGTGTCGCACCACACACACTCATATTTCGGGTCTGCGTTTTTACACAGACTGCAGTCCTCACGGCCCACTGAACAATTGTACAGCACCACTGAGAGAGAGAGAGAGAGAGAGAGAGAGAGAGAGAGAGAGAGGGAGGGAGGGTGTGTGAGAGATGAGTGAATGGAGAGCTCAGGGGAGTAAGTGCTCTTGGTATTTTGAGTAAATATGTGATTGGGGAGGAAAGTAAAAGCCAAAGGTTACACATATTTCCAGTCTACAATAATTCCATGTTAGGATCGGAAATTGACCATTTACATACTCAGGATGAGGGTTTTAATATACATCTACAGTTTGCAATTCATACTGTACTTTTATTTAAAAATGTGAAAAAAAATACAGCTTAGGGTTCAATTTACTGTAAAGTAATGTTCTTTTAAAAAAAATAAAAAATAAAAATAAAAAAGAAGGCTGGACGGTGCATTGGCTAAAACACATGAATGCTAGAAAAAGAGGTGTAGTTTTATAAACCTCCAAGATAATAGAGGCAATGAACATACTGATAAGGAGATTGGACATCACCGTCAGACCACACTTACCCTGAAGTGTGCTGTCAATCCTCTTCTCGGTCTCTTTATCCTTCACATAGAATGACACGTTCACCTCCGGCATTTTATCATAAGCAAACTGGACAAAGGAAAATATTCAAATCAATTATTTCTTCCAAATAAACTGCCTTTAACAACACTCACTCACACATCGTCTATACTGCTTTATTCTGCATACAGGGTCACAGAGAGATGGAGTCTATCCCGTTTTATACAGCGTACAATGCTTTGTGTTAACTGACTAAATGTAAGTATTCTGAGTGGTTCAATATAGCCTAGGCTAAGCCATGATGTTAGTTACGTACAGCATTAATCGGAATTTTATTGGAATCAAAAGTCAAGGATCATCTGTATGCTCTTCTTTTTAGTATACTCAATAAAGTAAATCTAATTGTATGCTGGTAATATAACTTTTAAAAAAGAATTAAAATATATATGTAGACTCTTACAATTTTGTAAAAAATAACAATAAGTCCTTATTTCTATTTTTTTTTTTTAAATCCTTGCACCGTCACAGGTTAAAACTGTATATTAAAAAAAATAATGACAAGGATTTCAGGCATCATGTATGTAGATGGAGAAAGAGCACAGATGATATTAAATCAAGCAATCTTTTCTGTAAATATTCTAAAAGATTTGTTCCCAGTCCCACTCACCACTACGCTTTTTAAGGTTACTTTTACACATGCAGAGTATTTCTATTTAAATTGAACCATGATACAGACTAAAATAACCAATCCGAGAGCATCTGAGCACGTCGAACTGTTAAAGTGATTTGACTCTAAAATCGACTCAACTGCAGGAAGTAAACCAAACGTCATACGTAATGGGTTGTGTGCAGCTAAAGTCACCCGAGAGGCGCGACCTGAGCCAAAGCGCACAGCTGTGGCACTGCAGAAATGCGGTTCATTCTCGAAAGATGGACCAATGAGAAAAAACGATAAAACAAAAATGTTTAAATGTATTTATAATTTAACTAATTACTTAGTGCCTGCTCTGTTTTTCTCTACTCTGTACAAATGCTAAAGGTTTTGTTAATCGCACCCCCCACACACACAAAATACAAAATAACTCCTTTCCTTTGTTATATTATGTGTGTATTAATATTTGCCAATTTAATGACCCATGAACATTTCTATAATCTTCAATATCTATCATTATATGCATATATAATAGTGCAATCTTAATGGTTTAAACATGTACAAAGTAACAAATGCTGCACGATCCTGTCCTGAGACTTAATGCAGCTCTGTAACACTCATGCACATTTATCATTCTTTTCAGAGACAGGATGACAAAAGCCTCAACATACTGTTTGGGGATATTTAAAGCACATACTGACCTCATAACCATCAAAGCTGTACTTTGACTCCGTAGTAGTCACTTCGCCCAGCTTCTTCATGAGTTCGGTACCGATCTGGAACGTTTTCCCCTGGAGGAAGCACCAGACAAGAAACGTTGATTCAATCCCTACCTGATGATGCTTAAATTACAAATGAGTAACTACAATCGGTAAATATCTTTACCGTGTATTTCTCCAAATTTTTGCCTTCGAACGTGACTTGCTTTTTGTGGCCCACGGGAATGAGCTGGGGCTTCAGGTTCTCAAACTGAGGACACTTGTCACTCTGTAAGAATCAGGGAACAAGATCAAAAATGTCAAATGTTAACTGCTGTCGTATGTGTGTGTAAAAATGAACAACATAGAGCCTTATCCGCCTGAGCCACCACTCCCACAGCTTACACTTAATGTATTCTTGTAAAAATAGTTTCCCTTGAAGGTAGCTCGAGCACACAGCTTTGGTTTTATCCAAACTTGTATCTAGAAGCTTTTTATAATGAAACTTGCGCTGATGTTTCCCGAGGCATCTTATTATCAGCGTTAAACGTGCCATTATCTCACACAGACGGGTAACAATGCTGCGATTATGGGAAGCCATTAGGGTCAAAATTATCATGATTAATTTGCATTTAAAAACAAATAGTAATGAGTAGAAATTTCTAGATTAATCACATGGCTTAACACGTTAATATTGACTACCCAAAATGGATTAAAAAAAAATATTCTCTTCAAAATAATTTTTCTTGCAAACTTCTAATGACTTCACTTACTATGTAAAGACTTATATATACAGATACTATTGTAAGCCACTTGTTCTCTCATTTATGATAGATAATATAAGGACGTGGTTGAGGCACAGTGGTTAAGATTTTTGTGCAATGCCCTCAACTCCCGAGTCGTATCCTTTCTCAACAGTACGTCGCTTGGGATAAACCCGTTTGTCTCATCATACCTGGTTTTGCTTAATGATGTTGTCCTCCTCAGAATCGTCCTTGTCACTGCACGTGTGATCCTGTGTGTTCCACTGGCAGCCCCACTGACTCGTCACACACGCTATGCAACTGCAATTTGACATGGTAATTGTATACTTGTATACTTGTATACTTTTTCTTGTTCATAGATTTACACTGAGGCGGGAAAATTCCCGGTTATCACTTACGGTGTATTTAATGCGTTCTTCACAACCGCAGCACAGTTGTAGAACTGGTATTCACCGTGTGTAAGCTCAATGTTTTCATTTAATAGGATCTTCACAGGTACCGCGACAAAATCTATAAATGCAGAAAAAAAAAAACAGGCAGATGTTACACAGCCTGCAATAAACGCGACACATTTTAATTGCTTTTTCATTGCCATTACTGAGAGCAGTGTCTTGTCCTGCATATATTCTGTAGCTTAACCAATGCTACAGTATGAGATGTACTGTGACAGACTACACAGTGTTATTGCCTCTGATACTAAGAGCTCTTTCAGGAAGCAGCTGTTAAGACAGCATTTTAGGATATCACTTGTATGCTCCAGAGATGAACGATGTCTAATTAGGAAGACAGAATTAGGAAAGCACCGACCCCTCTCTGGGAAAACAATTCCAAACACAGGGTGCATGGAGATGTGCTTAAATTAAACTAGCTAACTGCCTCTGGAACCATCTCTGAAATCTGAAATCAGCTTGCTCATTAACGCAAGAATGTTAAACCTTCCTATAGTGGCACAGCGCTGAGAGGTCTTGTCCGAAAAAATAAAGTCTCACCTTGTGTCTCAGGTGTCTGTGGAATGATCTCCGGGTTCGGTAAAGCGCAGATAATCTGACGGTTGTTCATTTCAGCATTGCTTACAAAATCACCGAATTCACAGGTCAGCTGACTGGTTACACTGCTGGGGAGCGGGGACACATTAATCTTCACCTGTAAAGCCAGACAAAGATCTAATGACTGTCTTAACTTCTTGAGTGTCGCAAAGGCAAATACAGTGGCATTCCAGGCTCTTAAGAGGGAAAAAAAATATATAAATACAATACAATACTGTAATACAATACAATAGAGGTGTGAATAAAGTGGACCTCATGTGTAAGAGCTCATGCATTAAATTTATTCAAGGACACGGCTAGCTCTACCAAGACTAAACCAAACAAAATACAAACACTAAACACATGATATGTTGTGCACGAAAGAGATTTAATCAAAAATCCAGATGCCTCAAAAGACACTAAATTCAATTAATACACAATCGACTTTTTTCCTTTTTAGAGATTCAGGACTAAAGTCTAACAAAGCCCTGTAATGAGCTCAACAGAACTAACAATGGAATCAACATTAGCACTGTACCAGGAGAGGTTTGAGCTACCGGAGCTTCCCAGAAGAGCCTCATGGAATACAAATTATTTAGGGATAGATTAATCGTATCTGACCTGGTTGGTCTTCTTGCAGCTGAGGCTGGGAGGATCGAAACTCTGAATGCCTACACACTTCTGGTTGGGGCTCCACAGCCATGCGTCCTTCTCCTCTCCATGGCGGCATTCCTTTTTTCTGGTGCATCTGCAAGACAAAAAATAAATAAATAATTGTGAGATTTTTAAGCCATTCTGTACAGTGTCACAGGTGGCCTGGAGCGTCTCCTAGGGGACTTGGGGCAGGCACAAGGTGGGGTAACACCATGGACGGAGTGACACTACCGGCAAATTAGCCTGAACTGCATGATGTCTTTGGACTGTGGGAGGAAACTCTCCCTTCCATAATCGCTCACCAAGTAGTTAACCAAAAGCAAACTTTAGATTTGGGATTTAAAGGCATCAGAGGCTTTTCTTCATTGCTTTATTCCGAGCACTTTATTTAACAGGAACTATTTCCATTTGAATCAAAACAACTTAATTTATCATTTTCATAAACTGGTCAGAAAGTTAAGAAATTTAAGTGAACATGATGGGTTTCATTTTCATCATCAATAACTGAGTTCATATGCAATACTCATTGAACTTTATTGACATCAAGTGGTACTATGTTTAAGGCCCTCACTTACCGGCCCTCGAGGACACACCAGCCACAATACGGATCCCTCTGACTCACACACGAGTGACAGTCTTTCTTCTGTTCACACGCCTGCACTGGAACTTTCGTGATCTAAAAGGAAAACAAAAGTATGATGTATTCACACAGTTTAGACTACACACATATTGAGAAATGATTTCACTCTGTATTGCTTAACCACCTTCTTCATAGTGGTGATGTACAGATGATCCATGGTGGAATCAAAGAACATGGATTTGTTAACTGGACCATCGCTACTATCTCCTGGAAATTTGCCGTACACGTCAGCGTGATCGGTCAAATGAATCTGCAAAGCCAGAGCAAAAAGTAAACAACATTGGGCTTGACAGATCCATCGGAATTCACAACGGCCTGTATAGCGATATTCTAATCTGTTTTACAAGAGGGAAAAAACATCACCTTAAGCACTTCTCCTGTGTTGGTGCCCACGAAAGCCACAGTGTTGTTGTTTACTACAGACACAGCCACAGATGTTAGCAGGCTTTTCCTGGTGTAGATGGCGCTGGCACTAAAAGCAAATTCAGGTGTAGTGGCCAATGGAGACGGCAGGAACTCAGCTCCACAAGGGAAATCTTCATACAAAGACTGTTGGTGAACAAACACACACACAATGTTCGGAGTATGGACTTTTTTTTTTTTTTTACTTTTACCAAATTTCCATAAAACTTGAGTGTTTTCCATTTCCTCACACATCTGAGACTCAGGACACCAGCCAAAAGTATAAAACGTAAAAATATCGAGTTCTGGCCAATGTACAGACAAAACCTCTCTTTTATTTATATAGATATATTATATATAGAAATTCTATACAACTACATAAATAAAGGTTTTGACTGTACACTGGTCAGAACTCGCTCCTTCAATGATATCTTTATGTTTCATACATTGGAAGACCAGAAACCAGTCTCTGCAAAACTGACTGGACAGAATTTAATGAAACTTTGCCAGGCTTTCGGTATTTGCCTGAAGTTAGACCTGCGCCATACAGTAAATGAAATCAAAATGTTGAGTAGAAGGGTCATTATGTGCCAGTTATGTGCCAGCTTTTTTTTTTTCCTAATTTAACTCCTTTGCCCTTAAAGTGGGTGTGGCTATATGAATCACTCAACAGAGCCAGTCAACGCTATAGTTTACCGTGTATACAGAGTATGCGGAAGACAAAGAAACGTCCGTAATGCACCTACAAGCCGCATATATCCCCTCAAAATACAAACCAAAGATAAAACACGGGATGTTAGAGCAAACATATCTGCAGCAGTCTGAGGTGAGGCCCCGGTGTTATGTACTAAAATGAGAATACATTCATCACACATCTGCATTGACATATTGTTTTCATTATTCTCATGAACGGGTTAAACTGGTTTTTATTATTAGACTATTAGATACATTTCAATCACAAGTGTACATGCATTCTGTAGAATAATAATAAAAAAAACGACATGGTCACACACTCACCTCTCTCTTGAACGGACAAAGCTCCTCGTTTTTGGTGGTGTAAGGAGACATGACAGCTCTTGGCTTTGTGTCGATGTTTTCTCCTCTATAACATGACTTTAGGGCCACCTCCAGTTTGTGGTTAATGCTGCTCATAGGATACATGCAGAGTGCAGAGTCCTGGCCATCCGGTTTGCTGAACAGAGCAAACAGCACCTTATCATCTTCTGGCAAGCCATTCGCGCTAAGGTTTTGGGCGAGAATCGGCCCTGGAGAGGTCAGGTATGCTGCTTGCACCTTGTTGTAGACGTAGTCTTTCCCTTTGCTGCAGCTGAGCTGAAGCTCTATGTAGGAATAGTAATTCTGGTCGTTATCGCAGAGGCGAGCCAAAAAGCTGACCTTACGGTTATCGTTGGCGTCCATTGCTCGCGAGAACAGAAAGAAGGCATGGGATTTGTGCTTGAAAGCGTAGCGAAAGTCATGCTGGTAGCGCTGCATGTATGGGCCTGCCTGCACAGTGGAGGTCTCTACGATGTTCTCAAATATGTCCATTTCTTTGGAGGCTTGCAACAGACGCGTGCTGACCAGCTTCACACTATCTGCACTGCCATAGCCTTGACCTACTAGGAAAACACTCAATGACAAATTTTTGTCTTTGTCCTTGGTAAAGTTTGAGATCACTCCCACCACTGAGACCGACTTGTCTGGAGTGACCACATACGTCTTCTCTCCCTTGGTGTCACTGTAATACACTTGCTGCTCAACGTTACTCAGATTCAGCAGGGAGCAGATGCCGCGAAAGATACTGCCACACGAAACCAGCGTGCCCTGAGCCGGATTCACCAGCAGAAGCTTGTTGACGTTGTGCGTTTCCACAGCCTCTACGCACTGGGCAGTGATGGGGGGAGTGCAGTTCGGGCTGTCTTTCTTGGGTCCCGTCTGAGCTGTACTCTCCTTCTGTAGATTAGCGTCCAGCTGATGGATGGCGTCGACGGCGCCCAGGTAGATCCGTCCTGTCCGGGGGTCCTGGACCACTGTGCTGATTGTGGTTAAAGAGGAAAACTGGGCACGGGGCTGATCGCAGTCAGAGCGGCCAACACACAGCAGCACCAGGAGCGCTGCCACACGCCACCACTCCATTTCTAAAGGAAAGACAAGGAAGAGGAAAAATGTTTGAAAACATGGGACACACGGAGGTACCATGAGACATTTACACTTTACATCTGAGCATAACAAACAAACACTATAACTGAGTACCTGAGACTCTCAGGTTATGTACACATCTACATTGTAAATTAATTAAGTTATAAAATGTTATAAAATGTTATAAATAAGTTATAAAATGTGTTCAATGTGCTGCCCATTGTGTTGGATTGTCAATG
>JAQMYJ010000004.1:17790498-17811917 GCA_030014305.1 Clarias laeviceps
CACTCGGTCTCACAAACACACACACTCGGTCTCACAAACACACACACTCGGTCTCACAAACACACACACTCGGTCTCACAAACACACACACTCGGTCTCCGTCTCTTTCTCACACACACTCCCCCACTCAGTCACTCACAGCGACAGATAGAGTCCTAAATATACACAGAGAGAGATGGTGTGTGTGTGTGTGTGTGTGTGTGTGTGTGTGTGTGTGTATGTGTGCGTGAGAGAGTGAGTGAGTGAGTGAGTGAGGTGTGATATACTTTATATATCTGCAACACTTGGAAGTTCCTTATTGAGTAAGCACTTTCTCTCTCACACACACACACACACACACTCCAGACTTTGAGAGCTCACGTCCTCCTGTAGCATGGTTTAGCTCGCACCTTCAGCACTGAGAGCATCGACCAGGTTTCAGTCTGAGAGAGTCCGCTGTTTCACACTTTGCTGTTAAATGAACATCCCGGATCAGCGCCAGTGTGTGAGCGATTAATCCTCAAGTCAGGACAGGTTTATAAGCGCCAAGACAAACACCGTTTCTCTGCCGTCACTTCCAGGGTGGAAATCCTAACGGGAGCAGTAAATCAGGAAGATCTCGTTTCTGAGAACAACAACCCAGGACAAGTATAAACCTCACTGAAGCACCTCAGGGCTGAACCTTTGGACCGTTTAAGAGCTGCAATACTTATGATGTCTAGTCAGATCAGGATCGAGTCAGGATTTTAGCCAGTTACAGTCTGACTAGTGAGTTGCTTAAACTTGCTTTGAACTTCCGTTTAGTGCATCTCACGTTCAGCAAAGAAATGATTGGGACATTTTGATTGAAAATAAAGCTGGAGAGTAAATAAGGAGGCCCCATCCACACAGGTATAATCCTCAAGCTTAGTGCTCAGAGAACACAAGATCACAACCACCTTAGAGCACTACATGTGAAGATCAGTGCCGATCGATGCCACATACTCCTCGCTTCAGTTACAGTAATTGCTGCACATTAACAGGATGAAAGAAAAAAACTGAAAAAAAAGTCTCTCTCAATGGGACAGTATTGAACGAAGGATCAGAACGTCACAGGTTCAAACCATAGCACCACCACGCTACAACTGTTGGGGCCTTGAGCAAGACCCTTAACCCTCAACTGTTCAGATGTACAGTATAAGGAGATAAAGATGCAAGTCGCTCTGTTTAAGGGAGTCTGTCAAATGTAGTAAATGCAAAAATAACGAAATAAATAAATGCTTCTGTTTTAGCATCAAATTATAAAATCGGATATCAAATCCCAAATTGTTTTTGTGCATGTCCTTCTTAAATCAAACAAATCAGTGCTCATGTGAAAACAAATTAAAGCATATCTGTTGTAGTAGAGTAAAGGACATCTTCAAAGTAGAGTAATTAGTTTGAAAAATGAGTTTGTAATGAGTTTTTACATTACTGGAAAGATCTGTTCAGCACGTTATTAACACCTATTAGAATACTCCTGAAAGTTCAACTTCACTAAAGGAAATGTGTTCGGGGGAGAGAAAAAAAATATCATGAATACAGATCACTCAAACGCTTAGTACGATGCATGATGATAAAAACTGACAGTAGAAATCACTATGTTTAAAAGCGAAAGTTAGAGCACTGCCTCATGATGAGATCTTATGAGACTAAACTAGTCTGTGTCCACAAGAAAAGAAAAAAAAACACTCTTTAGCGAGACTCATCAGTTAAATTTGCTGGGGAGTGTAATGATTGGTGCAATGGAAAAAGGTCCTGTGGTCTGATGAGCTCAAATTGACTCTATTCCAGAGAGATGAGTGAATCAGGGGAAGAAGGGAAACGCATGAAGCGATGCACACATCATGCATAATACAAGTCTCTGGAGACAGTCTTATGATCTGGGGTTGCTTCAGTTGCTCAGGTCTAGACTCAGCAATGTTATGTGGCAATAAAATGAAGTCAGCTGACGACCTGAATGTACTGAATGACCAGATTATCACATCTATGGAGTTTTTCTTCCCTGATGGCACAGGGTATATGCCAGGACTCAAATTGTGAATTAGTGGATCTGGGAGCATGAGGAAACATTTTCACACATGAACTGGACACCACAGAGGTAGTAAACCCATAAGGAGAGAGGGGGGGAAAAAAAAAAAAAAAAAAACGCTAACTACTCCCATTTTCACATTCAGTGAGTCCAAAGAGAGTCGCTCAGGCAGCATGATGATTAAGCAAAAGACTAAATGAGTGAGTGGGCGTGTAAACCCAGAGTTAGTGGCAGAGAAGGAAGGAAAAGAGAGAAAGAGGAAATGAATAATGAAGAAAGGGAGCCTGGTACGGCTCGGGAGAGCGCGGACAAGGCATCCTTTGTGCACGTGTAGTGAAGTGATTGTGCTCGGCGTCGAGGGCGAAGGACAACAAGCCCACCACTACAAGCCCCCTTCTCTTTGTACAGTACTCAGTGAGCTGCTGTTCTGTGGAAGAACAGGAACGCAGAGTAACGATGCAGCTCCATATGGTATTTTAGTCAGGGTGAAGCAAAAATCTGAAGTGAAGAATGAGAAGGTTCGGATCTCAGAATGCTGCTGATGGAGCTACAGTAGTAGTACTAGGCTATAAACCTCAGGGAGGAGAGAAACATATTACAGCTTATCTATTGTTTTTTCTTCATTCATTCATTCATTCATTGATCCCCTGCAGCTACAGTAACTTGGATCAACAACCAAAAAAAAAATAATCAATTTATTCACTGATGAGGTTTGTTTCACATGTATTGGTAACCTGGACAACCCAGCTGTAATGTCATGTTAGCTTAGCTGCCCTTACTAGCCAAGCTGCTAACATGCTTGCTAATGACTTGTTTGCAAAATCGGGTCTGTCTGTGCGATTCCTTCCATGATCGAATTGGCCACTTCCTCTTTTTCCATTTTTATTTGCTGTGTGCAATTAAAGGAGGTACGTGGGAGGTAACCGAGTAAATTGCTGTGGTTAAGTACATGTTTCATATATCCGCACTTTACTCGAGTAGTTTTATTAGAGGATACTTTTTATTTTTACTCTGCTCAAAAGTACAAAAATTCTGTACTTTTACTCAACTACATTTCTGCATGCTGACCACTATACGTAATTGTGTGACTTGCCTCGTCTTTGAGGCACGCTTAATAACGTAACAGGTGTTTTAAATCCGAAGTGGAGTTGGTTACCGACTGCAACGAAAAGCAGCACAGGAAAGAGATTTTTTTAACTGGCTATGAGCTTTTCAAAAGCCATGTGCTTTTTATACTTTTTCAATGAATTTGAAATGTGAGCACTTTTGTACTTTTACTCAAGTAAACAATTAAATGGAGGACTTCTGCTTTTACCCGAGTAATATTTGCCCTAGGGAATCTCTGCTTCTACTGAAGTACAGAATGCGTGTACTTTGCCCACGTCTAGCGACGGGACTAAATCAGTGGGAAACACTGGATTATGCAGCTAGAAGTGTTAAAATAAAACTGCGGAGGAAATGTGTGTCTGGTTATCATTAATAATAATTAATAAATTATTGATCGTTAACATGATCAACAGTCAGTTAAGGAAACAAAAATGCAACAGTGTTTTACCTTTCTGTTCATCTAAGTTACCTTTGTGTTCATCTACCTTTGTGTTCATCTAAGTTATGCGTTTTGAAGTTGTCAGTAGACTTGCTTTATTTCCTACAATGCAGATCAACCATCAAAATACTGGTGAATGTGTTTCGGAATAAAGTATTACAAAAAGTCGTCACCTTGTAGTTATATGTAAAATGAAGAAACTATGGTTCGATGTGTCATGCTTTCTGAGATGATTTTTTTGGTCACCACGCTGTCACAAAAGTACAAACTTATGTCTTCGCAGCCTTCCTGTCAGCTTGAACCCGTCTCATCATTCTTCTCTTACATCACCTAGGTGATTCTGTCTAGAGAAATGCCACTCAGTGCAAGGCTTGTCTTTTTTGCACCCTTTTGCATAAACCCTAGATACTATTGTGTGTGAAAATGTCAGGATATCAGCAGTTTCTGAAATATGCAAACTGACAAGTCAATACGTTCACATTTCGCCTTTTTTTCCCCTGATGTTTAGTGTGTAGAATAACTGAAGCTCTTGACTTGACAGCATGATTTTACGCACTGTTCTGTTCTTCCACATGACTGGCTGGCCACATAGCCGCATGAATGAGTAGGTAAAAGCAAGGTCCTTATAACTTACAAATAGCTATACTATAACTTTATTGTCCTCTTTATTACACCTCGAATACATTACACGATAGAAGTCGATATCACCAGCACTCCTGAGACCCGAGACTGTAACACTGGCATATGACATGAATCTTTTATGTGTTTGCAGAACTATTTGACAACTTTTGGAAATCCTGGAAAGACTGAGCTTCGTAAAAAAAAAAAAAAATTAATAAAAAAAGAAAACACACCACTACTTCTCTGCATTATTCATCGCGAGCACTGACGACTATAGACGTTGATCAAGACCTTGCGCACACGCACGCACGTACACACACACACACACACCTCAAAGCATGGCGATTTTACAGAAGATAAGAGAGAAACAACATTGGAAAGCTGTGAGTGAATTTTAAAATGACCCAAATGCACCCTTTTAGTGAGAAACAACATATTATCCATAATGTGCAGCATTATCTGCCGAATATTACATTTCCACTTACGGAACAATGATGACTAAATGTGTTCGATGAATAAATCATGGATGGAAATCAGCACATGAATGAGAAATTGGAAAATGATGGATTAAGAAGGTTAAACAAATACTTCCAGGATTAATTCTTATGCTACAACCTTACACCTGGATTTAATGAGAAGGAAATGAAACAGATGGATAAAATGCAATATTTGCTATTTTTAGGCATCAATTCAGAATAAATCTGCTATGGCCAGTGTGATCTAGTTAATTAGAAAAAGGCTTGAGGAAATAAATCCTCCTAATGTGCTACTGTTCACCTTCTCTCCGTCTCTGTAAGTGTGTGTGCTCCGTGCTCCTGCTAAGCCTGGATTACTGCAACCCACAACTGAACCCACAATCTGGAGTGAACAGACCACTTTTTAAGACTGAGCAGACAGACGGATCTCATGCGAAGGAACATTCTATGGGTGGGGGGGGGGGGAATGGGGGGGGGGGTTAGGGGGGCGTTCGAGTCAAGCCAGGACCTCAAATGTGCTGAACGACAGAACATGGTGACGAGAGCAAAAACTACCATTATTTTCGATATAATCCCCTGCTACAATAAGTATTCCTAATAGAGTATGCTTTTCACTTACTGAAGACAAAACAGAGGGTAGAAAGACCAACAAACAAGCAGCAGCTGAAAGCAGCCAACTGTAAAGGCCTGGCGAAGCATCTGAAGAGAGGAAACTCAGCATTTGGTCATGTCCAAGGGTTCTAGACTCCAGGCAGAGGCATTGACTGCAAGGGATTTTCATTCCAGTATTAAAAGCAATCCTTATATTTGTATATATGTTTGTTCCATTATTTATGAACCCTTAAAACAGGCATGTGTATGAAAATGGCTGCAATGCTTGATGGCATCCTCCTCGAATTATAGCTGAAAGTTTTCACTTTGCATTATGAGTGGAGATCAAATGCCGAAAAACGTTTGTTACAAAATTTATGGACCTGACTACATTTTACTTACATCTTTATTTTATATATTTTATTGCCTAGTGTATATCTTAATTGCTTTTACAGTATACACTATATATTGCATTGATTAAAGAGAAGCTGCACATTGGATCACATTAAACTCTGAATTGTTCAATAGCACTAAAGGAATTTTATTCAATTCAGTTATGGTTTTATTCAATTCAATAGGTTCTCATCTGACAAGACGTGTATAAAATATCAATAATTCTGTGAATAGCACAGATGTCACACTATTCTTTTTTTTTTTTTTTTTTTTTTTAAATGTCATTTTCAGACCCTGAATTGTGTTCGTTATCAAGCAGCGCTTGATAATAAGCAGCGCTTTATTAGGAGCAGCTGTACACCTACTCATGGCAGAAGTGCAATGCATGAAACACTAGATACTGGCCGGCAGCTTCAGATAATGTTCATATCAACTATCAGAATGAGGAAAGCCGCTGCTCTCCTGGGATGTTCACACAATATTCTCTAGCGTTTACTCAGAATGGTGCAATAAAAAACATCTAGTGAACATGTGCTGTTGAGAGAGGTTAATAAAGAACGGAAAGATAAAGCTGCACTTGGCACGGACTCAAAGAAACTGAATAAGTGTAACCTTGTCTGATGAATCAGTTTCTGCTAAGGCACACAGATGGTAGGGTCAGAATCTGGCACCAGCAACATGAAACCCATGGACCCAACCAGCCTTGTATTAACGGTCCTGGTGGAGGTGGTGTAATGGTGTGGGGAAGGTTTTCTTAGTTTTGTGGCTGTTAATATCGAGAAATCATTGCTTGAATGCCACAATCTATTCGAGTATTGCTGCGGAGATGTGCATCCTTTCATGACCACAATTTAGTACCTTCTAATGGCTTTATCCAGCATGATAATGAACCATGTCACAAATCAAAAAGTCATCTCAAACCGGTTTCATCAACATGAAGTTCAGTCATCTTTACTGGCTTCTCACTCACAGGATCTGAACCCAGGAGAACATGCTTGGGACGTGTTCGAACAGGAGATTTAAAGCATGTAAGTGCGCCTGAAACTATGCAGGAACTGGATGACGCAATCGTGTCAAAAGGAACCAGAATCTCAAAGGAATGTTTCCACCATATTGCTGTATTCATGCCATGAGGAATGAGGCTGTTTTAAAGGCCAATGGCACTATTTTTCTAGTAGTGGTGGGGAGAAAATGATACAAGGAAAAACTCTTGTATTTGATGTTAGTTTGTATTGCCTACATGCTGCTCTTGGTTTGTAAGTGAGAAAAATACTGTCATAAGGAATAGGCTTCATTTTAGTCCTCATGTTTAATTCATGTTGAATACAGCTAAGGTATAAACTAAGTTATGACAACTTTCATAAAAGGTTGAAAATTGTAACAAAAGCAGGAAAATAATGAAATATTACATCAGGATATTTATAAAATTGTGTTACTTACAGAATCTAATGTAAAGCAAATCAGCGCCTACGCATCATGGTACAACATGTTATCGGGTGGAGACCGGTGATTCCTACCCTATTATCTGGTATTAGTGTAGTGTTCAGAAAGAAGTACTCCGTGAATGTGCTATTATAAAAGTCATACATATTCTATTTCCTTTTTCTGTTCTAGCAAAACATCAGCTGTGGCTGTTATAATAATGGCTTAAGTTCCTCAGCCTTCCGGATCACACACTTTGCGTTTATTATCAACACACTAGTAATCCAGGACACAGTGTAGGTGATTGAGAACATAGCAACTAAAATAAATATGAAGCATCGATCATGGCGCAAGTACAAGAATTGTGAATTTAAACTGTAGTCAAAGTGATAAACTTCAGTACATAAATCACTTGGGGTTTAATACCGATGAGCAAAAACTCTGAGACAGCTCTTTTTCACTTTCTTTATGAAACTGTCACACTGCCTGGTTGAGTCCGAGCACACAACTATGCTTGTTTTGAGCTTTATCAAACTTTAAATAATGATTTACAATCCTAATTATATCATTCTGTTATGTTAATATAATAAAATTATATAGAATGAATAGGTGCGTTCAAGTGAATCTTGTGAAATTTCTTGTAAATGGCATAAGACCGATTAACATTTACAGAAGATTTCAAGCACAGGACGGTGATTAGCCACAGAAAAACATTTGAATAGTGCAAACATTTTAAAGAAGGTCATAAATCTGTGAATGCCTGATTCTGGAAAATATTACCGGGACTCGGTTGGGAAGTTATTGCCACATCCACCATACAGTCGTGACCTCGCTCCGAGACATTTCCACTTGTTTAAGCTATTAAAGGAGTTCCTGGGTGGCCAGTGTTTCAGAACTGAATCAGGCAGCTTGATCATGAGTTCGGCGTACTGAGAAAACTTTCTACCTTGATGGTATCCAAGCACTGGAATAAGTGCATTAGTATAGCAGGTGATTATACAGAGAAATAAAGGGAGCTTTAACTGTTCTGTTATTCTGCAAAACCAAAAGTTTGACTTGAACGTAACTCATATAAGGGGTTATGAAGTTTAATTTGTTACACACTATCTACAGCAATGCTGTACAATGGAACAATAATATTGCTACTCATTTTGTCCTAATTAAAAAATGTGTGTGTGCACGAATTGAGTTCAACATCTTGAAAAATGAGTGTGTTCACCCCCGTCAGAATTATGGTAATTATCCACTCGGAGCCGCTGATTTGTTCGGACTTGGAGCTTTCGGTGGTTTCCGTGGCAACGCTGTGACAGCTAGGCTTAAATTGTAGTCTATTTAAACCTTTCACGTTCTCACTCACATTTCACAGTGACAAATTATACCACTTGAGTGTGATTAACAGCGTGATGGAGTTTTAAACTTAAAACTTACTTCTAGATTTGATCCACTTGCACCAGAGCGGCTTGTTCAAAAAAAAAAAATGTATCTCCTACTAAGGTTAGAAGCCACGTTTGTATAATGAAATTGTGTGTGTGTGGAGTCCGGTAAATAATCTCAGTTTTATCTCCCTAGTGTACTTATTCCCAACGGTGTTGTTTTTCCATCCTATGGCAGAATGACTCCAAGAGTCCTGTGTCTCACATATACACAACAACAACCAAAAAAAAAAAGAAAAGATACACACAGGATGACATGCTCATTTCATCATCCTGAGAGGAGTTACAGCCTCTTGCTCTTTCCCCTCTCTCCATCATTTGCTGTTTTTTCCCCCCAGTCTTATCTCTTAAATGCATTCCACAATCGCTTTTTCCTCTTCAAGCATCCAAGCCATGAGACGGTGTGTGTGCGCTTCACACATTTACATTTCAGAGTGCAAAAACACTTTTTTTAATATGTTTGCATGATAAAATATGATATTCTTTATTTGCTTCATGACTATGTATTACAGCCATTACTAACTTGTAGCAACACTTAGGGATACATCAGTGCCTGTACATCACTATTACACACAAAAAAAAAAGCTCAGAAAGCAACATCCAGGTGACAGGATGTGACCTGATGCAAATCTAGCATACGCTGTAGTGTTCCTGTGAATATATTTCAGGAATAATGAAATCAATCAAAGCAAAGCAGACTGCAAACTGAAGAAGGAACTACGGCAATCTTCTTACAATACGAGTGTAACCTAATAAAACGTCTTCAGCATGGGCATCAGTACGAACTTGGTAACCTGAGCAGCTGAAGATGAATGTATGCATTTCATGGGCGCTGTGTAAACCAGGAAAACAAACAGAGCGAAACCAAATCATCTGTGATCGATCGGCCCTGATCAATACGAAGTAGGCTACTACTTCCGTACATATCTGTTTTGGATAGCTTTTTTTTTTATCTTAAAAATTAAAAATAGGACCATTAGCTATTCAAGTGGTCAAGTACCAGCTTATTAATCATCAAGCCCTTCATACTTCTCACTCTTGTTTAGGATAAGAGTATTTACATCCTGTTTCTAGCGCTAAGGAGGCAGAGCTACACCATGTGACTGACACTGTGCTTGCAACCGACTAGCCATCTTTCAAACTGCATACTTATGGACTCGCTGAGCACCAACACGAACCGGTTTTCTTTTTATGTTTGAGATGCGAGTCTTTAAAAAAACATCCAACCTATCCTTCTGAATGTTCTACATTTTTCCTTAAGCTAGTATGGAATTTACGATCTTGGACTCAGCTCAAGGCGACGGTCATGAAAACCGCTAGGAAGAGCATGCGCATGAAATTGCTAAACATTTCATTTAACATGAATGTTTTGGCTTTGATGTGCTATCCAGTAGGGATGCGAATCAGGACGGACCACTCAACCCGATACCATCACGATACCCAGGTGCGATTCTATAAGTATCATGATTTTATTCATTTTTTTCAGATTTTATCATCAATCTAAACAAACTTAGCAAATAATTCACTCCTACACTAGAGGACACTGCGCGCCTGCTCATGTGTGAACAGTTTGGAGTGCGCCACCTGTAGGATCATAGAGGAACGACAATGTTTTACCACCTCAAATGCCAAAGTATATAAATGATTTTTTTTTTAACAAATATCAGTCTGGTAATACGTGAATTGCCGAACAAAAATCGTGATGTGTAACTAAAATCAATTTTCACGCCTGTCTCTACTATCCTGCAGAGGTTACTTAAAAAGGTCCAGACGTACACGAGGAAAGCAAGTATGTGAACAATGCCGTTTACATCGCCGTTGCTTCTGCACACACACACACACACACACACACACACACACACACGTCATGCAGCTAGGAGTCAGACACACACTCCAGGTCCCACATATCAAGGTGCTCTCTTTAAAAATATATTTTTAAAGCCTGTTCTTTCATAATTCTATATAAGGATTCATTAAGAATATCAGATGTATAATACTAATAATAATTCAATAGTGTTTTATGTTCAATAATGTCAATCACTTGGAACCACATCAATGAAACTTTAATAAACTGACAAAACTGAAAAGGACAAACTAGAGGCTTTTATTTTTACATATTTAGATTCAGTAACTACAAATATTTAGCTCAAATATAATTTATAAAAATCCCAAAGACTGCATCATCACTTTTTGTGTAGTTTGTTGTGGCACCATATGTTAAAAAAAAAAGAAAAAAAAAAAGAAAAGAAAGAAAGAAAAAATTTTATACAATACCCAAAGGAATGCACTGCCACTCCCTGTGTGTGGGGAGGGAAAGGGGAGAAAAAAAAAAAGGCACTGCAGGTGTGAATGAGGCTGCATTATTATTATCTTCATCATCATCATTATTATTATTATCACTATTATTGCTTCCTGTTTTTGAGCCACAAACTCCTATAACCTGATGCCTGCTCTGACACGGGTCACAGTGACAATGGCGTGACATTTTTGGCATGCAGATTTTCAAAGAAAGAAAGCAAATGTATAACTAAGGGCTAATCTCATGGTGGCACAAGTTTCATAGAAAACAAGATTCCAGGAGATTACACTCCCTTGAATAAGATTAGACAAGATTTCCTGTTAACATGCGCTATTGTAGCCTCGATTTTTTTTCTGTATTAGCTTCCGGCATACTTCATTCATGCGTGCTCTGGTTTACTGATCCATAACCTTGGATTTAACTACATACTTCGAAGGAAAAAAAAAAAAAAGTTCTTACTTATCAACCCCACCTGTATTTATGTTGATGGACATGTGATAAAGAAGACACACTTGAAACAGTGAAATAATGTACTGCAAAGTTATCTACTGTGGCTATACAGAAGCATGTAATGTGTGTAAGGTCATAATATCCTACACACACTTCCTCCAGGTTTACTGTACATCTGGAAATTCAATGCAGCATGACGGATAATGCACTTCGTCTTCAGTTCTATATCATATTCAAAGCTAAACACTAAGACTGCTCAAGGACCATCATTTCCTCCGGTCCACTTCTCCCTAACCTTTTACACAATTGTCACAAAACAGCAGCTTGAATCGGTTTCCTGCAGTCACATGCGCTTGAGTCAACACCATGCGACTCCTGACACTAGTGTTTTCTATATAAATCCAAACCAGAAAAAGAAAACAGAACTAAATGAATGCAGTTCTCCACCAAACAGGCAAGCTTTCTTCCAAAGTAGAAATGAGGAGTCATCATTTTTCTGTGTTTTCGTGCTGCTTAAGTCTGTTATACCCAGTCAGAGTGCTATATTGTTATATGAAAAAAAAAAATCTCCACCGAAATGGAGGAAGAATAAAAAGACAATGACTTATGGAAAAACAAAAAAATAAATAAACCAGAGGCATTATTCATTCTCTCTCTCTCTCCCCCATTTTTTATTTTTTAAATAAAAAGATACTCACAAACTCATCCTCTATACTGCTTATTCTGTACAGGGTCACAGGGGGCCTGAAGCCTATCCCATGGCACAAGGCGGGGTACACCCTGCATGAGATGCCAATCCATCGCAGGGCACACAAGCACACATACACACAACCACACACACTACAAGCAATATGGACAATACCCATGGGCTGCTCTGCATGTCTTTGGACTGTGAAAGAAAAAGCCTGGGGAGAACATGAAAATGCCACACACAGAAACGAGGCATGACTCAAACTCTTGACCCTGGAGGTGCCGCCATAATGATACTCAATATGCATTTACTGTATGTTAATTATTCAGCTGTTCCTCAAACTGCAACAGCCTTATTGCACAACTGGTCAGAGGTCTCCACTGCCTATCTACTGAACAGGGCATTCAAAAATTCTAAAGGAAATGATTGACAAAAAAAAAAAAAGGTTACACTACATTTTTAACACAAATATTAACTCTTATCCAAACTGCAAAAAACATGTTCATTCATATTTTGGTTACAAGGAGCCAGAATTTCTTGTATTTTGTATGCAGTCTTGAGGATAAGTCCCCCGAGCTTCCTGGAGGACCTTTTTGGCAATTTTGGCAGGTTATTGTCTCTCATTTCCAGACCAGTTCCTGTACCAGACAGCTTTCAGAGGAATAATGTTTTTTTTTTCTTTTTTCTTTTTTGTTTAAGCCACACAGTGACCTATGAATCATTTAAGCTTAAAAAAAAACAAAAAACATCTAACTTAAGGCATAAACCAGTGAGAAACCGGTGCAGATGATGACAGATTGACCAGGTGATTATTATACTGGTGATGCTGAATGCTGAGTGGTTGGAACAGACGAGAGGGGAAATGAGGTTGGTACATAAACAATAACATTTTTAAAATGTATCTTTAGGCACTCTGAAGCTTTATCCCGCCCCCCATTTCTTTACTTTAATCTACAGCATTTAATTTAATATGAAAAAAACAGGGTGGCTCAATACTTTTACTGCAAGTCCTTGTTCAACTAAGACAGAAAATTAATCTCCCTTACGTATGGAGAAGTTTGAACCATGATGTAAATTAAGTCCTAAGCAGCTACTTTACGCATTAAACATCTTTAAATGTGCATTTTGTTTTAAATGCAATTACCAGAAAAGCGCCAAGTGAGTAAATGATCAAATTAAAAATAAATCAGTTCATTGATCACAGTTAATGCAGCTAAAAGAAAAATACTTGCACAATTGTTCTGTATTTTGTGACTTAAGTACTACTTTGCAAGATGTGCTATTCATCAGTATTACTGAAACACTTGTACTCATCCTCAAGCAAATTTTCACACTTCTTCCACCTTAGATTTGATTTTGACCTTCAAATTAGTGCCTGTGAATGTCAAATGCCATCAGATTGTCCTTTTCGCTCCTTTTCTCTCTTGCCCAGTGCTGTTCCCTCGTTTGAGCCGTTCTTTCTTTTTCCTGTTCTAATTAGTTTTGTCGAGCAGCAATCAGCACCACCCATCAGCAGACACAGCACAACCCACCTGCACCACCACATACAGTACTTTTACCTACATCTGGCACAGCCAGGAATCACGCTCCAATCCAAGATGAGTGCTCTTGGATGTACCTTATTACAATGCTGTCTTATGCAGGATTCACATGGTGACATTTGGCAGACATGAAACTGAAATGTGAGCAATCACAGGCAGCTCTAAAGAAGTATGATGATCTGATAGCTAGTTAAGTTTGTGCTTATTACATAATTACTTTAACTAACCATTAGCTAAGCAGACAGCTAAATTCTAGATGAATTTTCTTACAGGGTTACGATGAAAACATGTTTAAGTGAGAATCATGATCATGCCTACATTTCCATTTTAAATGCTAATGATCTCTACCAGGATATGTTCTGTTATTCTGGTTACTAAAACATGGAATGACCTTTAGGACACCACAATTAATCATCACCCTGTGCAATATGTGCAAATTCACTTTCACTCTCACTCCAGAAGAATCCACCAGTTGTTTCTGTATTAGAAATGTGGAAGCAGGGCAGACTGCAAACTGACTCCAACCTGCTGAGCAGACTGAACACAAAAGGAAGTGCAGCCTATTAGAGCATTTATAGGCATTTTCATTTCCCTAAAATATATATAAATGTATACAAATAAAGAATAATGCTTAAAACAATGAGCTGAGTAACTCAACGTATGAGAATCATGGGTAAACGCCTGAATCTTTTGATTCGATTCAATAGCAGTTAATGTTTAGAAACAGATTTGTTTCAAGCAGTTATATTTCTTATAGATATAGTAAGAAAAACTACTTAATGTATCTACCTAAGCAATAACTGAAATGCTGTGCAGGTTTTGTTGTATTGATTAGTTTAAAAGTCAAGTCCCATACAAAGCGCTAAGCCTTTTTTTCCCTTACAATATTCTGCTCCATACTCCAGTCCAGTAGGTGGTGGTATTGCACGAACCGACCATAAACCCTAAACTAAAAAAATATGGATGATGTTGCAGAATATGGGAGTGACATTGCTATTTTCTGCAAAAGCTTTGTTATATTATTGAGAAATTCATATATTTTTGTTAATTTAACATTTGCGAGTTTTAATATTTGCAACAAAAAAAAAAGATTTATTAATCAATTCAGTTCACTGACAAAATATGAATTAAATTGAATAAATCGAAAAAAAAAAAAAAGCTCCTACCCAATTCCTAAAATATCATAAATGCTCTTTTAGATTTAAAATAAATATATTTTTTTGTATGTATTCCCCAGTATATTTTGTAAGTATACTGTGAATAGATACACCACATTTATGACACTAAAACGACTAAAATCCCAGAAAAATATGAGGACTGTATTTTGCTTAATAAAAATTACTAGCAAATGAGTCACATGACATATAACCCTGGAATAATTGACAGTTGCGCGTGCATTGATGGTAACGCACCTTATTGCAATAAGGATATTTTAAACTGTAGTTTCTATCTTATGCAAGTGAATTGCGAAACACAATCACGAAATCTGTTGAGTTTAACTTGAGCTTTGGAGGCTCAAATGGTCACACCTCCTCAAAAATCCTGAGCAAGCCACAGCTAAACGTTACCATGGCGATTACAGCTGGTTAAACCTCCTAGGTTCACACCAGTCAGTGTTCCCTTTCAGTCTAGCAATCATCATTATTATCAAAACGCCCATGCTGCCTCAGTCTGCTCTCACCCACTTACATACTCTAGGTCCTTCATAAATGCATACTGTAGAAAAGTTGCATTAACCTTATTTTCGAAAGTGCACAGCATCCCTGATCCTGACCTTCTGTAACTTTTTAATTAAATATTACTGAAATAACATCTTGCATTTTGAATACCACAGACAACCAATTTGGGGAAAATGAACCATGCTAAGCAGGGCCCGAGAGAAAAGACCACATTTTCACAAAAATGTGTCACATGCCCCGACAACAGAGGCTGGATGGAAATAATGCCCAACAACCCCTTGGGTTTACTTTCTATTTTTAAATTTCAATTTAGTAAACTAGGATCAACCGTGTGGGGCTTTTATATCCACTGCTACCAATTTGCAGCTTTACTAGTTGAATGAGCGCATTTGCTGAAGCGTTATGTGTGTCCACACATGGACACACAATCATACACGTGCATGTTGATAGAACATCTGGAGAACTCTGATATATAAAAAAATAATAAAAAAAAAACATTAAAAAAAAGGCATTTGTTTTCTCAGTTCATTTGAGTAAGATCCATCTTGATAACTAAACACAAAGCAAAGCAAATTGGCAGATAGTCCAACTATGATGTATTTTTATATTCTATATAAATCTATCGATATAACATCTATTTATTATTGATGAGACGAACATAATTTTTAATCAATGATCAGTTGATTTCCTCTGCATAGTAAAAAATTGCTTCATTGTTACAAATTCCTAAAACACTATGTTTCTGGGCAACTGCTGTGAAGCAGAAATGTGCATGCTTTTAGTGCCGATAACTGCGCCTGCTCACAACACGCTGGTGTGCGGTTAACTGGACCTAGCCAGAGGGCCGAAGATGAAAAGAACAGTATTAAATCTGTACTAAATACACCATAACTTTAAAAGATAGAAATACGATTTAGCTCAGTGGGACAGCAGAAGCTTCATACGAGTCGAACATGGAATGCATTTTTGTATGGAACGAGGGTTGTGGAATTCGGCTTATATGAGGATGTATTTGATTTTAAAACAGCTTAAACTGCCAGAAAGCAAAAATATATATGCAAATGCACATATACACACTTCAGGAAAAGAAAATAGTATCATGTATATTATATTAATATAATAGTAATAATGCTATCATATAAACAATCTTCATAATATCGCTGTATGCGCGCATGTGTTATTTTGGCAGTTTGTGCCATTTTAAAATCGGATAGCATTGTTGCCACATTCTGCGTATTCAAATTCTGTACATCCTGTTTACATTTTATTTATACATTTCCTATTTTAATTATCATTCTTTTAATTTCTCTCAGTGCAGTTTTTCCTTGTAGTAAAATCCATCTTTCTGTCTATTCACTCAACCCTAACTTTATTTTTTATATCATGAACAGTCATAATATTTCACTGCATACATCATATCAGATCACTGTGTATGGTCACAAATGTGACAAAATTTTCATTTGATTTATTGAGGTCGATGCAGCAGGATTCATTAATTCAGTAGTTACCACATATAAGACAAATATCTAAACCTAGTATTATTTAGTTGTTAATAACAACAACAACAACAACAACAATAATAATAATAATATTAATAATAATAATAATAATAATAATAATCAGCTTGACCTGTGAGGTGACTGAGGTTATAACAGGAGAACAGGAGAGTTTTGTGATTGACTTTATTTCCACATACCTCAGCTTGTGACCATAGAGATTTTGGTGAAGCATGTTTAACTTCAGCTACACGCTACTATCTTTTGGAATTTTTACTTTTTTTTTTCGCAAAACCTCATAACAGGCTGTTGAGATTTGACAACATACCACAATCCAGCTAAAATGTATGGAGTTTGATTTATCTGCTTCATTTGCCCCTATGGGTGAGCCACCATTGACTGCGTTCCTGTTTCTGAAAAGGTTATCTATCCTCCACGCATGCTAATTAGAACGCTTAATAACAATTATACAACAGACAGAAACCTCGTACCTCACTTGATACTGCTTGTGGAAAGCTAATAAGGTTTTTTGTTGTGTGAAAGCCAATATGCAAGCTAATCATTGTCCACGTCTGCCTTTAGAACTGACATAATGACATATTACAAGTAAAATTTAAAAAGGTAGATGCCAATGCAGAACGAGAAAACTAAATGTGCATTTACAATAAACCCCTTGTCTTTGTACACATACGGTGTTTCTTAAGAGCCTTTCCATGAACGTGCGTGTGAAATTAATGGATATGGGTGACAAGAGGAGGAAGGCATGTGGAAAAAATCAATGGCCTGTCAGAGTCCAAATACATCTGCCTGCAGTCGCTGTGCCACAGGCTGACAGCTAATTGTTTCTCGAGCCCTTGGCAGCGACTGTCACAGTGTCGTATTATCAAAATGGCGAGTGACACGCCGAAAGGTCAGTGGAATTGTTGCGTCTCATACCTGTCCGTATCTGGAAAGGGTGTGACAAATAGTGAGTTTGTGGTGGAGGCAGAAATGTGACAAGGAGAAGATCAGGGAGAGAAAGAGAGAGGGAGAGAAGTAGAGGCAGAGAAGTGCATGTTAGAACACCGAGGCTTGAGGTGACCACAGAAATGGCTGTGAACAAGCGGTGGAGGAAGTTTACGAGTCAATTAAAGGCTGGTAGTAAGCGTGAGCTCTTTGTCCAAGTGCACTGCTAAAACACGTTCTCAGAGGCCCACCCGCTGACCTCAGAGTAATTCTGAAAGAGTGGGACTTGCATTGCTGTGACCCCAGAAACTTGCAAATAGACTTCTCCACACTGGCGATTAACTCCTAACTGGTGTACCCATTTCAACAGTTGTAGGACGACTCCAAGGCACCTTGTTCTAATGTTAGGATATGCTTTAAATGGTTAACAGAAATGCAGGAAATTTTACCTGATTTGAATGGTTTAATGTGATGTACATAAACAACACTCATGACGGTCACAATCACGTGACCGACCTGACTGAAAATATTACCTTCTACCTTTGAAAATTACATTACAGTTTTATTAGTGAATAATTTGTACTTTGTACATTCTACAACCAATATCTGTACTTTCTATACTACTACATTACTGCACGGAGTTGCGTAACCAAAGTAACATATAAATCAGCAGGTGTCGATAATTCCGTTTCAAGTGCTATATGTAACGGCTTGATGTAAAACGACTAATCATGTAACAGGTGTATGAAATCAGACAGTGACGAAAGAGCGTGCTCACAGTCTGGAAGCACGAGAGAGAGTCTTACTATGACTTAAAAGCTACAGGGAGCTAATACAAGTTCAGCACTGTTGATACTCAAGTACATGTAATGGTTAGTACTTTTATACTTTTACTCGTTAAATGTATATGGGGGACTTATTTTCCTTGAGTAATATTTTACCCAAGGTATCTCTCCTTTTACGTAAGTACAGGATTTGTGTACTTCGCCCACCACTGAGTTTTATTAGATGCAAACAAAGAAGTCTACAGATTGATAGGTGTCCCATCTAGAGTGGATTCCCTCTGTAACTACTATGACCCTAATGGGGATAACAAAAAGGAATAAAATCCTTAATGATTTAATCTCAGCCGGCTCGAAATGTGCTGGGGCCAATATTAGCCATTCTGACTAATGACTTCATGAAAAGTGACCACGGATATAAGTCGTACCTCGCTTAAACCTCTGGATGCTCAGAGAAGTAACCATGGAAACCAAACTTAATAAGCAACAACTCTACCACCATGAAAGAACACACTGTTGCTTAATAATGAGGCTTTTTTTCCCCCTTCCAAATGTTTATGTGCGCTACAAATGATTTTCCTTTTTAATCAATCCAAACACTGATCCTGGCCTCTAGTTACACCCTCTCTCATTATTAAAGCCACACAACAGTGCTCGCAGTCTCTTTTTATCCCCTACTGAGGCGACTGCAACACAGACCCGGGTTCATTCCGTTTCGTTGTGCTTTGTTTTCCCCGTCACCTTCGTGTCTTTCTTCCTTCCAGATGTTCTCTGTCAGATGTTGATCTTGTACCGATTTGGGTTCATTTTGTCTCGAGCCTTTCTGCCCACTAGAGACAACGATCCCCAATCCAGCGCCCGAAACAGGAAACAGAACCAATAAATCATCTTGATAATGATGTGCAACACAGGATGCTATATTAAACCGGGGAACAGATTACAACAGCGGGACAGCCATTACAGCCGAGAGAGCACACACATCCCTCACCCACCCACGGAGCAACGAGGGGAGCGGGACATGTCTCTTTTCTGACACTGGCCATTCCTTCTGGCTCTCCCACAGGCTTTGCAATTAGATTTGAAGCACCAAGGCTATCCTAAAGCAAAGCAGTTTCTCTATTCAGTCTCTCTACATGTTGCAAATTCTGGCCTGAATGGACAGGCGAAATGGCCCAATATTTCTGCCTTGGCGTTTTTTAAGCTAGGTCTGATCTGATTCTGTAACAGAAAGAGGTCATGCCGTAGAGGACGGCACAAATTACAGACTTGAAGGACACACTGGAACACAAAGGTATTACACTTACATGCATGTGTTGTATGTGTGCATCTGTCCAGGGAGCAAGGGAGAGGCAGTCTCCTAAGCAGTGGGTTTAATTTCATGTAAATTGATCATTACTTGCCTCCAGGGTGCCACACACTCCAGAAACAGCGGGACATTATTTAAATGAGCTTCTCTATAGCTGTAAAGTGTCGAAAGCTGCTGCCTTCCTTTTCTCCCTGCCTTTAGCCCTTCGTTAAATCCAACAAAGTCAGCAGCCTGTATGGACAGCAGAATTCTTGCAGAATATAAGCACGGAGTTGCTTCCCAAATCACAAATCACATGCATGTCTGTTAAATCAACCAGGCAAACCTGTCCACATCCTCCCTAAAAGCTGACCTAAGGTTTAAAGCTGCCTTGAAAAGGAACTGGGATCTTGTAGACAATGAGATCAACAATTCAGTCTGCTGAAATCTAATATTTCTCATTATGAGATAACAAAAACAAGACTATTAAACCCATTTCTATATACATTTACCCATTCATAACTTCTCATTTTGCTTCTTGCTAGAAATTTAAAAAAATTTTAAACCTGGCAAAAAAATAACATTTTACATTAAAAAAAAAGAAATGTCCTCCAAAATTATATTTTTGTAGCATGTAGGTACATGAAGTGTATGCAAGAGTTCTACTTCCTTACTTATTCACATATATAATTACTTAACAGCACCTTAATACCCCTCTGAAAGCCTGATAAACTGTCACCTGAACCCTTTCACCTGAAAACATTTGACTATCATCACCTTCCCCAGAGACGTTAAACAGGCCCACATTCAGTGAATCATAAGCTGCAGCTTTTATTGCTGTTTTAACCTATACAACTGTGCCTTGTTTGGTTTTTATAGCCTGCTTTTCATGTTTAATCCCTTTTTTTTTTTTTTTTACACAAAAGGTACGAACAACACACACATGGGAAACAGTCTGTTCTTGTGTTCAAGTCAAAACTGTGACTTTTGACTGCGCAGAATAATAGACAACAGTTGGGAGTAAAAACTCCCGATATTTCTCTATATAACCCAATGCTACACTAATGCACTTATCTCAGTGTTTCACTAGTGCTTGGATAGCATTAAGGTAGATAGTTATCTCAGTACACCAGGGCAATTCTGTCACTAGTCGGTCACTATCCTTGGACAGTTCCTAAACCAATTCCAGTCATTTAAAATCTGCTTAATTGTTTTCTTTGTTTGATGCAGGCCAGTAATTTGACCCATCTGAAGTGGTGACTTTAAAAAAAAATTTGGCCCGGCGGTGTGCATTTAGTTAGCTAATTTAGGTTTCCCTCTCTCTGCAGTGCTGACTCAAACCCCTGGTTGGGAAACCCCGCTCCACAGTCAATATATGAAGCAGAAAAAAGAATGATGCGGCAGCTTTTTTTTTGTTTGTTTTAATGCATCAGATATCTAAAGCACACCATCATTAAATATTCATCAGACTCTATCTATGACGGAGTTTAAAATATACTTTAAAGAACAGCTTTTCTTTTTTTTATTAATATAGATGCTTTTTTTGTGCTATGCTAATAGTTTTTATGTATCCAGTATTTTCAGACAACTTGTTTTATTACTTCACACTGTACAGCATTTACAGTACTGCATATTATTATTATTATTATATTCACATTAAATATAAAATATACAGTACTGTGCAAAAGTCTTAGGCACCATATTATATGCTGTACCAATTTTGTTATATATGTTTATCAT
>JAQMYJ010000004.1:17825195-17860945 GCA_030014305.1 Clarias laeviceps
ATGAAAATAAAGAAAACACATTGACAGATAGATGAGAAGGTGTGTCCAAACTTTTGGCCTGTACTGTATGTACAGTATGTATGTATGCATCACAATCAAGCATTGTGCATTTGCTATAATTGGCAAATGAGGCAATGAGTCTTTCGCATCGCTGTGTTGGAATTCTTTCCCGAATTGTTAAAATCAGCCACGTTGGAGAGTTTAACCAGTCATGCCACAGAATGTTACAGATTTCCAGATTTTGACTAGGCATTCACTTCAATAACAAAACCTTAATTTTTTTTGGGGGGGTGGGGTTTTAAGCTATTCAGAGGTGGACTTGCTGGTGTGTTTTGTATCATTGTCCTGCTGCATAACTCAAGTCACAAACTAATTACCGGACATTCACCTTCAGGGTTTTCTGGTAGCGTTCAGAATTCATGGTTTGTTCGATTACGGCAAGATTGTGATCTCAATCTCAAGCGCACCAAAGCAGCTCCAGGCCATCACACTACCACCACCATGTTGGACTCTTGGCTCTTTTTATCAGCGCCTTTCAAAGGAGTTTAACTTGTGTCTCATAAGTCCACTGAATATTTGCCTAAGATTCTTGGGGATAATCTAGATTTCTTTTGGCAAATGTGAGACAACCCTTTGTGTTCTTTTTTTGGTCTGCAGTAGATCTTGCCTTTGAACTCCTCCATGGATGCCATTTTCACCCAGTCTCATTCTTATTGTTGATTCATAAACACTGACCTTAACTGGGGCAAGTAAGGCCTGCAGTTCTTTAGATGTTGTTATGGGCTCTCGTATGAGCTCCTGGATGAGTCGTTGTTGTGCTCTTGGAGTAATTGTGGTACATGAATTCATCATAAAGTAAATAAATGCCTGGTCATGGTCATGATTATTTAAATAGCCTACTAGTTTATTAATTGGGCTGGGAAATGGAATTAGCTATGTTAGTTTGACAACACTGGAGGCAGATTAAATAAAAACAAAATAATAATTGTGCAAACAAGATTGAAATCTCTAGCAGAGATGAATTATAAATTCGGATGACGTAGTCGAGGCTAAAAAAAATAAAAATAAAATTGTCATACACCAGTGTTGGCTTTTCTACAAGGGACAAATATGGAGCCCAATATATATATATAATAGACACATACACAGACCGCTAGCCAGACATATACACACATCCAGCATTAGCTTTCTCAAGCGCTCACAGCTCATTAGTGTTAGGACTCCATCAAGGATGTTGACAAAGCAGCAGGTCGAGCGTCTGGTCATCTGTACGGTTTCAGCAGTAAGTGAGAACAAGAAACGCGCAGCCAGGCTTGGCTCGAAGAGAAGCTGTCACCAGCACACTTGGCCCGACTCCTTCAGCGTTTCTGTGATTAATGGTACACAGTGAGAGGAAAGAATCTGGCTAAACAAATGCCTGAATATACGCCAGCATACAGATCACAGGAGGCAACTTTCAAAAGATATAAAGGCAAACATTCATCACATCTCATGTATTGAGCAGAAAGATAGAGTTGAGCCCAAGCGCAACTTCGATTAATAATACTTAAGTCATTTTCTTGGAATAGTGCATGTAGTTAAAACAATGGTATGATTTAATTGTTTTATTTAAATCTAGCGTTATCGTGTCGCTGGGTTTGCGCATCTGTTCATCATCTTTAATAGAAATAAATCAGGTGATGATATTTCAAGGGAAATCATTATAAAATGTTGACCCCCAGTTAGTGGTTAGGAATTAGGTTTTTTTTTTTTCTTTCATATTCAACAGATTCCTAATATTGCCTTTAAAATAAGTGGTGAAATGGTTAACGTGAATGACTGATAATAAGCTGTATTCCTGCTGTGTTTACTTCCTCAACAGTTTCTACCAGATAGAATTATACTGGGAGTGCATGACATCTGGAAATGTGTATGAATGCTAATTAAAAATTATGCTTACAAGAGCTACCCTATTCAAATCCACCCACTGAAACAGAAGATACTTATTTCCTGCTCACTCAGCCTGCTTGTGTCTTAAACAAGACTCGTATGTTGTGCACAATTTAGATGGCAAACGAAAATTCACAGATCAGAACGGCATCATTTTTGATCCTTGCGTATCTGACATACAGTAGCTGGTCAAGTTTTTGTGATGAGTGATGCGCATGTTCTTCGACTAACATGTATGGATAGTGTTCAAGATATAGCGAGCAAATATGTCTGTAGGTTGATCAATTTCAAGCAAATACTTGTATATACAGCATACTTGTAGATAAAGGATAAACACTACTCTAATGCATGCTGAAATATACTGATTCAACATCACATTAAACCAACTACCCCATGTTTACAGGTAAGAATTTAGACTTGAGGCACTGTTCTTTGGCTTTACCTTGTTGGATATTGGAAATTACAAGCTGAAACCAACACGCTGAAAGTCAAATCCTGCAATATTACACTTTGCATACATTATTATTTCCATTATGTGGCTATGACAAGCACACCAACTGGCCCAAAAAAAAATTATTCATAACGCTCCAAGAGCCTCTCTCTCAATTTAAGTCCTGGAATATTTCCATTCCATCAAGAAAAACAAACTCTACAGATGTCATAACCTGGTCATTCAGTATATTCAGGTCGTCAGCTGACCTCATTTTATTGCCAAATAACATTGCTGGAGATTAGATCTGACCAACTGAAGCAACACCAGATCATAACACTGCCTCCAGAGGCTTGTACAACGAGCGCTATGCATGATGGGTGCTTCTCTTCATATGCTCCCCTTCATACCCTGATTCTCCCATCGCTTTGGAGGAAATAGGCTGCTGCGCTACTGAATGCCACTAACCTCTGATAATCAAACACCAAAGAAAAACAAACATTGGTCATATTTGGATGATTAGAGATAAACAGAGCAGGGAAAAGAAGGACGGAGTTATCTGATGGAGAGGAAAAACAGAAGAAAATAGATGAACGGTCTTCATGAAAAGGGAAAAGGGAGCAGGAAAAGAGCCAGAGGGGGCAGCGCAAACATTCCTGACATGAGGCCTGAGAGAGAGAGAGAGAGAGAGAGAGAGAGAGAGAGAGAGTGGAGAGCGAGGGAGTGTGTATAAGAGAAAGTGGGGGAAGGGAGGATAAGATTTGAAGACTGTGGGAAAAGATGAATTGAAAAGCTATGAAATTCACAAAGCAGAACATTATATAATAATTTGCACAGTAAAACTAACAAACAGCTCTCATCTTTTCGCATAAGCCGTCGAACAAATGATGTTGCATCGAAACAAGAAATAAAAGTTAACCACTTCCACAATAATGTCCCCAAACCCGACTACTTTTCTTTCACAATTGTTGGACCAGCAGTCAAGTTGCGTAATTATACACAATCATTTAAATAAATGGTGACTCAAGAAGCGGCACTTAATACCACAAGCCAGGAAAGCTCTGGATTACCCAGAGAATGAAGAGTGAGACCACATTAGAGGACATATGGAGGAGGAGGAGGAGGAGGAGACGGAGTGAGAGATGGAGGGGGTGGAGCACACACAGGCCTCTAAAGCTGCACATCTGGTTGCGTTCAGGATGTTTGGGATTCCTCTTTGGCTGTTCGGGATCTTTGTGCCATGGCAAACAGAGCTGAATGTTCTGCGAGAGTGCGTATCGTCTCATAAGCTGAGCGGTAGGAAGGATTTAAAACTCCACAAGTCTGAGTAAATTGGTTTCTTTTTATGAGGAGTGTGTGTATTAGCAAGCCAACGACTTTTTCCAAAAAAAAAAAAAAAAAACTCTGCAAAATTCTCTAAATGTCATCCCTGTTTAATAAAGAGGATAATTTCAGAAATGGATTCTAAAAGTGGAAAAGCATGATTCAGATGCAATATAAATTGGATGCGCTAAACGGTAAAATGTCCATGCCACAAAACTGGGCTTTAATATTCTCATAGACCTCTTTCTGTACGGCTTTATGGGCTGAAACTGAGCCACTGATCATAAACTATGCAACTTCTAACTATTTTACGATCCCTAGCCATGTACCCGGTGTGTCTAAAGTTCAGGTCTAACCGCAGAGTCTAAACCGCAGGAGGTGAGAACATTAATCCCGGCTCTGTTTGAGGTTGCTGACCGAATTTTACCGAGAGCAAAGGGGTCAACCTACTGAGTTCTCCTCCACAGGTGACCTCTGAACCCTTCAGAGACATAATAGTATACTTATTAATGGACCAACATGTATGAATCGAGAGAAATGCATTGGGTCAAGGGGGACTGCAGAACTACCCCATATGAACGAAATTACTGGTGCAATCATTAGCAATTAGGCTACTTGTGCTTTCAGAGCCACGGGTTGCACATCCTTATCCAATAACTCTGAAACAGGACAAGCCTCAAACTCAAACATTTCAGATGCTGCTTTAGGCATTACTCAGTTTTAATTATTTCACTCAATCCGTCAACTCTTAGCATTTCTTTAGCGTTGGAACTTGTAAATAAGTACCTCAAATAGTGATGTAAAATTACTTTCAGCTTTAACAGGGTGAAAAAACTAACAAAAAAAGCAAAGTAAATATAATTCAGTCTGTGTAAATGCGGTTTAACACCATAAAAAAAAAAAAAATACAACTAATTCACTATTCTTTTCTAGTAAAATTAATATTTGGGCAACCGCAAGTTAAAAAAAACATTTATTTTCAGAGACACAATATTACAAGTAGAACTGATGGAAAAATCTCTCCCTTTAAAATGTGCACACTTTTCAACACTGGGTGCATTTACACAAGCCTTAATATTCTACTAATAATATCAGCCCAATTGAAATAAATATGCCTCCTGCAATGACCTCTGTTAGATCAGTCTGACCCGATCAGAATAAATTTTCAATGAATATGAATGGAGAGGTATAAACTTTTGAAAATTTTTGCAGCAGGTAAATTTTAGCCATGTGATCGCTTCTCTCTCGTCAGAGAATACAATCTTTCTGTGTATGTTTGCCCCACATGGGGGTAACCGGAGGTAACCATTACAAGTTTCTGGGAAGGAAATCGAAGTTTCTATAAACTTCTAATGAACTTCATGAGAACTCTTTAGCACTAGATTTAAATCCACTAGGTTTCTGGCTTAGGAAGGGGGGAACTGATTGGCTTTCACACATTGTAAAGGATCTAACTAATCATAGAAGAGACTCCATTATTGTAACCAATCATATTGCAGATGGCGGGATTTATCGGAAAAGATGGGGAGCCTAACCTAACCTCAAAGTTTCTTCGGTTATATTTCCAATGGATTAGATATTTGATAGGAAAAAAACGCTTTAGACATTTCAAACAAAGTTGTATTGTGGTTAAACATCTTATTGGATCAATGTCCGATAAAACTAACATTCAATCTCTGAATCTCAAAATTATTTCAATCAGATTGAAGAAATATGAACCAGGGAAATGTAGCGACTGAGACTTGAGCTGGTTTACAGTATGAATTCCTGACTGGCAAGATATCGACAACTTACTACGCAGCACGAGTTAAATGCAAGACTCAGCGAATGCCTGTATAGTGGAGACAGATTAATGAACCTGTCTGGGTTCTGTCGACGGCAGACTAGACAGGTGTCAAACATCTTCAATAATGGAGGTTTTATTATGGCATAAATGAATACAAATAGCTTTATCTAATGCATCAACACGGGGAGATGGTGTACCTGACAGCTAGGTGTACATGGAAACAGGGAACAATTTGTTCTTGTGTGTGTGTGTGTGTGTGTGTGTGTGTGTGTGTGTGTGTGTGTGTGTGTGTGTGGTCTAATCTAGTAGACCTTAAAGACAGTCACAGGAGGGAGTGGGAGAACCACATTAAGGTTGTCTGGTTTGTTGTTGCTTTGTTCCCAGCTTGCCTGGCTGTGTGTTTACACATGTGCGAGAGGCAGAGACGAGCAAACAGATTGTAGAAGCATGGAGAAGCGCTGTACTCATCTGGTGCCCATTTTCTCCACGGATTTCCGACTGTGCTAGCTCACCGCTCAAGTGACTGGAGGTTTATTAGCTCGAGGCCAAGAGCTACCAGAAAGCTCTTAAGGAAAAAAGTCTTAACCCTGAACGGCTACAGGTCCGGATGAAATAAATCCCTGCCACAAGAATTAATGTCTCTGCCATGGCATTATTCAAAGCACCCTAAAGTAAGAAGTGTGTGGCGTGGAAACATCATGCAGCAGCAAGACATAATGTCTCCACCTGAGCCCGAGAGACTGACCGAGCCCCGCACTAGCAATTCATCCACAACCCCCTCCCACACACACACAGAAGCATACATGCACACTATACCCATACAGACACAAAGACATATATGGTTCCTGGGAGAATGCTTTGCTATAACACACATGGCTACGACAAAACTAATTAGTCTTGCTGACTCCAAGTGCAACATTACACCATAAAGCAAAGAAAAATTTATTGATTTCATTTAGCAGCACTACAGACATTTGAAACCTAAGCTGGTCACACACACACACACACACACACACACACACACACACACACACACACACACACACAAGTGTGGAGTGCATAGCTGTTTGACATTTATCTTAATTATTTTCATTCAGCGCTAAATCATAAGATCCCGCTGGTTTCCGTTTTAATAACAAACCACCGTAAAGCTATATACAAAAGTATTGGCACCTTGAAACAAAGCTAAGCATGAATATTGGTGATTCCTTTTCAACTCAAACACAGGCAGAGAATGTCTCAACTTTAACATCTAAGATTAGAATTTTTCCATTCATAAATGCATGACACCTCTATTGGACTGGATCACATGGGCCAGATTTGCTCCCCATGTGCATCAGTGAGCCTTAGCCAGCCATGACCCTGTTTCGGCTCTTGTTTGGCCCTTGTCAAAGTCGCTCAAATCCTTATGCTTGCCCATTTTTTCTGCTTCCAACACATCAAGTTCAGGAAAAAAGGTTCACTTGCTAATATATCCCACCCACTACCAGGTACGCCATTGAAACAAGGTACTGAAAATGAAGCTCTTGTGAAATTGTAATGGCTAGACAACTGGATCAGAGCAACTCCAAAACTGCAGGTCTTGTGGGATGTTCCCAGGCTGCAGTGGTCAGGACGTACCAAAAGTGATCCAAGCAAGGCAAACCGGTGAACTGGTAATCAATATTAGACAGGTGGTCATGATGTTATGGCTGATCAGCACCGTTATGATTAATACATCATGTCACCTGCCCTGAAGAGAATAATAGCGCCATGTCTGCTCGTTGAAAAACTGGTAGAGAGATGTTGGGCGTATTTAAGCTGTACCATCCTCCTCACTTCAGACCACTGGTTTTCTTTAGGGTTCAGCTATAGAGGATATACAAAAAAAATTTTTTTGCTAATTTTTATCAGTGGTGGTAATTAATTCCCATAGACGTTTTCTTCAAGGTTGGTTATGTATGATAAACACATGACATGTGTTTTAATAAAAAAAAAAAATCTTTTGCACAACAGCAATCGTGCCTCTGGCTCCAGCTGGAAAGACAAAATAGAATATTCATTAGCGTTAACGTTGTCAAGTCTTGGCTCTTAAACCCACAAGCTTTATTATTTCCACATGTAGTTCCATTGTAACTGTCATGAAATGATTCAGCTAGACAAACTTGTTCATGTTTGTAAAAGAAATACTCAAATATCAAATTGTAAACTCATTTGAAATTATGAGGGGTCGTTCGAGTCAAACATGGACTTTTGATTGTGCAGAATATCAGAAACGTTTTTCCTCTCTATATTCTCCTACATACAATAATGCACTTATCCCAGTGTTTCAATAGTGCATGGATACCATCAAAAGTAGAACGTTTTCACAGTACACCGGAGCCGTGATCAGACTGCCTGATTCACGTCCGAAACGATGGCCTCCCGGGAACTCCTTTAATGCCCCAAACATGTGGAAATGGCTTGGAGGTCAGGACTATATGAGAGATGTGGCAATAACCCACAGCTGAGTTCCTGTAAAGTGCAAGTGGTGTTTCTAAATGATTGCATGTACAGTTCCCACAGAGATGAATCTCTTCTGAAAGTTGGAGCCAAGTTATCTGTCGATTTCAAGGACAAGGATCAGACGTTAGACTCGTTGAATGTTCATGAGAACATGAAGTGAGCTGGGAGCCACTTCAGCCGGGATTGTTATTCACGGACGGACAGCTTTCTTTAAAAGTTTTTACACCATTCATATGTTTTACTGTGGCTTGGAGTCTGATCACTGTACAGTGCTTGAAGTCTTCTGTAAATGCTACTCAGTCTTACCCCTTCATTCATGAGAAATTTCATCAAAAGTCTTGGCCTGGCATGAAAGACCCTCATACTTAAAAAAAATTTAAATAAAAAAAATAAACACACACGAGGTCCAACTTTACAATGACTTAGACTTTTTAAGCAGGGAAAGTTTATTTTCTCAAAATATGCCACTTGTGTCCAAAGCAAATACAGCAGCATTCCTAAAACAATTGAAAGACCTTTATTAATTATGTGGTGCCCCAGGAAAACCTTCACATGGCCAGATTTGGATATTTTCCACTACATACTATAAATATGTAGCTTTTGAAATTCTTACCGCCCAGATTTCATTCCCAGTCAAAGCCATTAGGGTTTGCACAAGGCAGTGCTTCCCAAGCGCTGATAAACAGGGAGGATTGCTTCAAGTTGAACATCCGGTGCTAAAACCTGTGCCAAATCAAATTTGCAACCCTGATGATCCAGTGCAGTGACCCCTAACAGGACACCGTATATATTCTATAGGTTTTAACATTGACTAACTTGCGTAATATTTTAAACTCTGGTTTGCAGAAACATCACAGACATTTTAACAGCCGGGATCTGAGAACAAACTGAATAGATTTATCTTATCTCCATTTTGCTATGAAGCACAGCTGTTCGTAATGTAATAAAAGCCCAATATACACTGTGTGAAACAAAGGACACTTGGAGTACTTTTCTCACCCCTTACTCCCCCGCTGGTTCGCGAGTCTGCTAATAAACAAAGAAGACAACGAGTCGACCTTCGCACTATGCCTACCATCAATGACGACTATGTTGCCTGCTATATCAGAGGAGACGGGTGCATGTGATGACGCTGCATTCTGAAAAGCATTCCTCTTTTCTTGTTTTTGACACGAAACCGCAGTACACTGTACAGAGTGTTCACTTTTGCGGGCAAGCACCCTTAGGCTTTTCTCAGATTGAACTGAGGTGACAAATTATTTTATAAGGCCAAAAAAAGTCCCAATGACACCTAATGGCTTTTCACAGAACAATAGACATATTTCATTGCACAAAGTCAACTGGATCGGGAGCAAACTCCTCATTTCTTCTCACGAATTCCAAGAAAACTTTAACCAAGTTTAAGCCTAACTTGCTCCATTAGTTGCTCAACTCCTCTCGCAAATAACCTTCAAACATCAGGACTTGCAGGTTTAATTACCTACCCAGGTATAATTACTGTGCATTTGCGAAATGAGTTTTGGTGGGGGGAAATATCTCCCCCCCCCCCCCAAACAGAATAGCACTAAACAGTTGATTTCCATAAGTGCCCCCTTTTCCTTCACACACTTCAGTCACATTTGCAATTAATACTGTCGCACTGCAGAAACCCTGCCGAGCTTCCATTATTATATCTACTCCGGTAAATGCTAGAGGCCTCACCTTTCAGTTCAGCTCCAGCCTGGTGATTAACTAGCGCTGTACTGAGAAGTGCTGGCGGCGTCAAATGTGTACTCTGTGTGTGTTTCCCAAAAACTGGTTCGGCTTCTTGTCAGTCAATCCTCTGCTCGTATGAGGAAAGTCCTGGCCGTTATCCAAGTACCTGCAACACGTATTCAAAACGACTAATGGTTTTAAACACCGCAGCCGTATCTAAACATGCATAAAAACCCATCTGGACTGGTCAGGGCAGTGACACAGAACCAACACATTTATCTAATTACCAAAACTCTGCCAGTCAGGTCCCTAAAACACCTGTCATGGTCTCCATACCACAGCAACACACCTGAATCAAAGCAATCGGTGCCTCTCTGTTCGCCCCCTGCCAGCATTCACTTCCCATTTCTCTGTGATTAATCATCCAAGCAGAGACAAAGAGGAACCAGGGAGGACCTTTACAGAGAGATATAGGGGGGGGAAAAAGAAAAAAAAAAAAAAATAGAATGAGAGGCAGCGACATGATGAAATCAAATGAAAGGGGCTGCAATCACTCTGAAGGGTTTATCTGCATGGACGCCTAATCAAACCCTGGCACCAACGCCTGCGCGCGAGCACGCACTCACGCACACACGAAGGGTAATCAAAGGCTCCATCATGGAGTTAAATAAGGAAATAAAACACACTTCAAACCACTTTCTATCTTGTTAGTTACCGAGTACCACCACAATTTTCCACATCTTCATTCTTTCCTCTTCAATGCAAGTGCTTTATTCTGGTCAGGAACACACGGTGTCTGGAACACTAGTTGAAAGGCAGGAACACATCCTCCTATGATTGGCTGCGGCGGGAAAAGCAACACCATCTAAAGATGCAACCGTGCTTTAATTTTGTAGTCTCTCCGGCTTTTCACTGTTGAGAAAAGAAGCTCTTATTCTTTTGTTTTTACGAGTGTTATCGCTTACGATATGTTTGGAATTTTTGACATTTCTTCTCATATGAAATGCCGTAGTAACCGCGCTAGCCGTGCCTCTATTCTCAGAGTTGAGAATAGAGATGCACGAGGTCTCTCAGGTCTTAGGTGTCAATCAAATGCCCAGTATTAGCTTTCTGTCTGACCAAAAGGACTCAGGAGGGATTTCGCCTGGGCTCTTCCATCATCACATGTATATCTCGCTCTGCCTCTCACGCACACACCTACACACCCTTTCCCTACTCCACCTTGCACAGTCTTTTCCATTTTTCCTTTAATCCTCCATCCTCTCTTTCTCCTCTGCTGTCATTTGATGAGCTCCTAAATCCCAGGGGTCCAGTGATGAACTTTGAAATATTTTCCTCCTCAAAGGTCTGTCACTCAATCTCCTCTAAGGCTCCACTTGCTTCTAGGCAATTAGACTGGATGTGGCTTACGAGTAGCAATTATATCAGAGTTTGGGGTATAACTGGTGGGGTGGAGGCACGTAGAGGTTGAGAGAACATAATCCACCGGACTGGAACAAAAAGAAAGGTAGGTGTGAGTGTGTATGGACTATATTTCTTTTTTTTTTTTTTTTTTTTTAAAGACAGAACTTCTGAGTGCATTTCATACATCTCACCAGCCACTTTATTAGGAACGTGTACTCATCCATGCAATTACGCCCAACAGTCTTGAGGAATAGTTCTCCAGTCGCTGTACCTGATCAGTTTCAGAGGAATGGTTTTTGCCACACAGTGACCTATGAATCATTCAATTATAAAAAAAAAAAGCAATTAACGTAACCAGCATGAACCAGTGAGAAACAGGTGCAGATGCTGACAGATGATCATGCCGGTGATCAGTATGCTGTTGATGCTTTCAGTCAAACACTCGTTCTATATATCCATCTTACTTCAATATAAAGAAATGAGTGGTGACGAGACTGACTCCAGAGTACAGTGCATTTATGATGGATAGATAGATACCGCATTATAAATCAACGCTGAAGACTCAATAATCTCATTTGAACACGCCTTCATAATGGCTCTAATCTGAGTTGCTGTTAATTGGTGATTTCTGAGGCTGGTGACTCTAAATGAACAACCTCTCTGCAGCAGAGAAGTTTTGGTCTTGCTTTCCTTCATGAGAACCAGTTTCATCATGGTGCTTTATGCGTTTTGCAAATGCACTTGATAAGAACAGTTTCAAAACAGCTGACCATCATGTCTTAAAAATGATTGTCGTTAAAACCGTGTAACGTGCACACACACGCATGCGCACATACACAAACACATACATACAAGCTAACAAAAATTATGTGCAGACAAATTAACCAAATACTAAATGCAATAAAGACAATACATTTCCTGCCTTTATAATCCATAGTAGTTTTTTTAGTTTTCAAATAAATAAATAAATAAGCACCTATACACACACTGTTCCACATTTTCCTATCTTGTCTGCTTGCCAAAAAAATAGTGTCATCTGCACTTAAAAAAACCACAGACGTGCGCGCACACACACACACACACAGACAGACAGAGACACACAGACAGACACACAGACAGAGAGACAGACAGAGAGACAGACAGAGAGACACACACAGACACACACACAGACACACACACAGACACACACACAGACACACACACAGACACACACACAGACACACACACATGTCGAGTCTATACAAAGGAAAATCTATGGTTCCTGGTCTTTCACATAATTTTCCATCTGACCGTGACTCCTCCTCGAGGGTGTTCCAATAACCACCTGGTTTCAATTATATAAAGGTCAAACTGAAATATTCTCTGCGCCATATTATAAATTCGAACCTCCAGACCTGAGTGCGACCTGGAACAAGATCCAATACGAACAGAAATAACGCAACAAACACACACATTTAAATCCAAAACACACTCAAAACAGAAAGCAAAAGCAATAAACCTTGACTGCCCCACGGGCTACGTGCGGGACTTCTTTCCCACTTGCCGTATCAAATAACACGAACCTGGAATGACTGCGAGAGCTGGATTTACACTGCAGCCATCAGGAAAGTGCCATTTCTATCATCATTTATAGTGTAAAAGCAATCACAGCCCTCTGCCTGCTCACTACCACAAAGCTGGAACTTTTATTTCTTTTAGGAAATATGAGCAGTCGGGTTGTTTTTTTCCCCTAGACATAAACATGTAGGAATGTTTACTGCACATGCAGATCACTGTTGTCTGATAGTAGCTAAGAGATTAGATATAAAAAGAAACAAGCACTGGTACCAACAGCCCACACGAGCCTGGCATGATCAGTGTGGTATGAAGTCAGTGTCACATGCCTAAAGAATTGTAATGGGGGGGGGGGGTTCTAAAAGGTGAACTATAATCCTTCATTAATCCAGAAGGAAAGAATTAATCATATATTGATTTTTATACTTTTTTTAACGTCTTTAACATTGCAGTCTTTTCCATTTTATGCCTTTCAGAGATGTATTACAAAAGCTTATACAAAATCGTCCATGTACTCGTATCTCAAAAAAAAAAACTATTTTATACAAACACAAAAAAAAAAAAAAAAAAGAAGAAGAATTCACGCCACTTCTTTTCCTGAGAACCTTCTCAGCTTCTGATCTCACACGAGCTACTTCAAAATCTCCAAAATCAAATCAGCCTGAGTTTTCGAACATGCCGTCCATAAGTTTCTCATTTAATTCACCGTCAAAGTGAATTTGAGAAGAGAGTTTTTCATTACAAGTGTAACGTGTGATTGCGAATCCTAGCTTCAGGAGATTTTTAAGTGTAATTGATGAACGCAGACGCTGTGATTATACCATCGCTGACCTTTTCCAGCTCCTTGATTGTGTATGAGCAGATATCTCGGTGTGCCTCAGTATTCAATAACCCATTGAGAGAGACAGAGAGAGGTAAATGGGAAGGAAAAAAAAAGAAAAAGACGTCTGGGTGGAAAGTCTGTGCCGAGGACCTGATATGAGGAAAGCTTAAAGTCTGGCAGTTCTACAGCATACCAGGGGTTTAGGTTTAGCAGCGAAAGACGGAGGAAAAAGGCGAGAACGAAGAATGCTGAATGGGTTTCAGTAGGTTGTATGCCGAAATTATTCATCATGTATGAATAGATCAGATTGTCTCACATATACATGCTATTATAAAGCTGAGTGGAATCGATGTTCGAATGCCTCGCGATACTGTAAGCATAGGTGAGATTTTTCTTTATACTGCATAAAAACTTTGCTTATTCACAATCAAATCCCAACAGAATTTGATCTCAGACTTCACTTACATAATCATGTTGAATAAGCAGACACACACACACACACACAAGCAGGAGCGTTTCTAGCGTTCGCTTCTGAAACGGTATGCTTGGGTGCTTCTGCGTGCACATGCACACTTTCGCATGCAAATACACCCGCAAGCGCAAAAACACATGAAAGAGCACAAAAACACACATGCAAAAAACGAACGAGTGCAGAAACACGCACGCACATGTGAAAGCAAACAAGTACGCAAAAACACACAAACAAAACCTCACACACCCAGACCGACACTGAAAACTCTGGGCACACGCAGACGAGTGTGGACACACACACACACACACACCATGTAGAAACAACTTACAGAAACATATCTCGTTTTTCCAGCTTTAAACCTGGACAGATATTGCTCTTACTTCTTTTACATTTCTCGAACACACGGACACTGCGTATATTAAACCTACAACAAAAATCATTCCTGATAACCTGCCGATTTCATTTGGTTTGAGACATCATTATTAACGTTGTCCTGTCCCAATAAATATTTAATGTTGCGTACACACTTTTTCTAGTCCAGTTCATAGTTCTCAAAATTGTTCAATTGTACTTTGGCATCGACACCCACCCACCCCTTCACTCATCAAAAAAAAAAAAAAAAGAGGGTCATGCTGGTCAGATCTGCTCTTACAACAGCTCATCACAGGGTCAGGGGCAGGTGAGGCAAGTTCAGAGTCTCATTTGCACTTATTGCTTGTGACAGAAGTTTACATTTCTATACTGCTCTTTCGTGGGATACAAACACATGACCTACAACCTATCACTTTGAGAGCTCGACTGAGATTTTTTCTTTTCACATAAACACTTCTGCTGCTGATCAAAAGAGGTCAGAGTGTACTGGGCATGGAATTACAAAAATATTCTCAAAAAAAAAAAATACAGAAATAGAAAACATGCTTTAGTGCCGACCGGCACTGGAGACTATTAAATGGTTATTAAGGCACTGTGAGGTGTTAAAGATAGACTTTGAAGCATGTTTTTTTTTTTTTTTTTTTTTTTTTAGAAAAGTGAGTGTGTGCGCATGAATGACAGTTTTGCCTCCCTCAGTAACAGCTTCACGATGGTGCATCAGCATTACAATGAACTTCCAGTGCCCTCGCAGCGATAGCCACAAAGAAACTTGTGCAAAAGTGGTACTTTTAGCTCTGCCAATCCACGTCTAACATTAACTGTGCATGAGCCGGACATTTGGGGGAATTTACAAGGAACAAAAAAAAAAAAAAAAAAGACAACCTCGTATACCAAACCCAGTACTTTTTGCTCTGCTGGAGGCAAAGCGAACGCTGTGTTTGTGTGTGTGCCTACAAATTCAAAACTGCTGAGCAAAAGGAGACCTTTGGGACATCTTGTATTCTATTCAGGAGACCATACAACCATATAAGTTAGAAGAAAACATCAAATGTCTCATTAGCCACTGTTGCTAGCAACAGCAACTCCCTGGTCACATGATCAGGGATGCAATTTGCTGGTAAGTCGGTGCAAGAGAGATTCGCATCCTAGGGGAAAAGTGATGTACTGTGTTATGTGACACAGACTAGAGTGTCTGAGCTATTGCCATTTCATTAAATAAATCTAATACAGTACACACAATTTATTAAAAATTACAATGATAATATCCTGATCAGGGACAGACAGCTAAGGATGTTATGATGATCATAATAATGAAACAAAACAAAGCCAAAGGCGATCATAAAAGTCTTCACAAATCTGAACACACTGAACAGTGAACTCACTAACCTGATTTTTATCCTGTACATTTAGGCATTTGGCAGACACCCTTATCCAGAGCAACTTACAGTTTTAATGTCATTATACATCTGAGCAGGCGATGATTAAGGGCTTTGCTCAAGGACCCAACAGGGACAACTTAGTGGTCGCGGGATTTGAACCTGGGACCTTCCGAACCATAGTCCAATGCCTTAACCACGGAGCTACCCCTGACCCCCTGATCCTCCTGCTTCGATGCGAGTCAGTGATACTTGCTTATAAATTCTGTGCATCCAGTGCTCTGATGTTTTAGCACAGATGTTTGAGTGCATAATCAAGCAAGATCACATGAGAGCAAGCGTTGTTTTTTTACTATCAGCACGGCTGAGATACGGTCGTAGACACAGGGACGCAGCCCGAGCACTGAGGAAATCACAGCCGTGCTGATATTTAAACACAACAGCACTCGATCTTATGCGATTTAACTTTCTGCAATCAATAGATTCTGATTTGTTTGATTATTTAACAATTGATTGTGCTCTGCCAACATGTATCCTTCTGCGACTGGCAAAGCTGGTGACCTTGATTAAGTCTAAGTGTAATTAACAGGGGTGAAAGCCGTTTCATATTCTTACCGGTACTATGTAGCCACAAGGTGAGGAGAATAAACCATGAATAGTCCTGAAAAACTTACGATAGTTACTCAATATCAGCTCGATATCAGATAACTTCAGGGTCGCATCCTAAATAGCTTTAAATGGAAAGCTAGTGCACTATGTAGAGTGTACAATATCTCAATCCATGCACCAAGTAGTGCTCTTGATCAGGGGTTAGAGACCGATTTGGGATTCAGTCTTGCATTAGAAGATAGTTGAACAACATAAATAGATAAACCAACATGGATGGTTCAGAGGCAATTTCGGAAAGACTAAGAAGCAATTATCAAGTAGACAAAGTGTTTTTTAAGATGAAATCACATTAATCAGATGTGTTTGCTGAAAGTGCTTCTGTGACTGGGTTGAATGTGGGTTTTTGGCAGAAGTACTGCGGACCATACAGACCTGTGTCATGGAGCGATGCATATAGTTTAATATCCCAGTGATGTTACCGTGTATAATCACCACTCTTGGTGATAAAACTTTTTAATCTATATCAATATGAACTATGTAGAAAGTGCTTTTTTTCAGTATCAGGCTTTATTCATGGTATTTAATTGGTTCGCTGTCTACTCCAGACTAAGAGGATACAAATCATGTTCCCTTTGAACAACATTTGAAGTGACGATATAAAACAAGCTTTACCACGCTTTAAATCAGCCATGCTGTTGTGTTTTAATTTATGATAAAAATATCTTCACTTCGAGACACCTTTCTCTTGCTGTCACTGCTTCCCTGCAACTCGTATTATAATCTCAGACATTTCCCTCCAACCCATACATCTCTCTCTCACACACACACACACACACACACGCGTCACTGCTGTCAGCATTATGTTGAAAAAGGCAGATTCCTATTAGCTAGATCAAAGACACATCGCACAGTGAAAGCATCAATTATTTCAATGTGCCGGGATGGTACCATTTTTCAAAACTCTATGGAGCATCTAAAAATTACCAAAGTAGTTTCTTTAGTATATCGTGCAACACTAATAGAAAGCTGTGTATTGAAGTGCGAGATTTTGCCCGATGTGGTATCACTTTAATTTACTTTAATTACAGCCAATTCAATACTTTGAACTTACTGATTCAGACTAAATTAGATGATCTGCCCTGTTCTTCTGCAGATAAATATTTGCAGATAAACTGTTAGCGGTTCGACGGTAATTTATTTGAGCTTTAACAGCCAGTTACTATGGAAGCCATAATAATCACAGTGACGCATTCAAATCAAATCTCCACACTTCTGCACCACTTCCAATACCTAAATAAACTGATCCTTGCTTTTCCATGCGTCAGGATCCAGACTATTGCATGTGTTTAATGAGCGTCAGATTTATATAGTGTGTGTTCCTTTGGTTAAAAATAACACGAACTCTAAAGCACTGCCTATGTGCTGAGTAATGGCTTCCAATCATGGCCCTATTTAAACCACGCGCACACAGACCATAGTTTAAAATGACTCACAAAACCATGTTTGAATGCATCAATCAAACATAATTATATGTATATCAGAGCACAGTGTAGCCTCTCACGCCACTCATGAGCTTTTAGAGCTACATGCTTTGCGCCATGTCATTCACACGGTCTGATGACGTAGATTTCGCCTTAAATACAGGGCGCAGGGTGCAGGACACAGCAAATGTCATTTTAAACTATTTTATCGATGCTCGACATGGCGCAGGCTTGAAACCACAGCAACATCAAAAGGATGGCGTGATGCATGACGTGTTGTGGCGTAAGCCGTATAAAGTCAAAGTACTCATTTGTACTAATGTCTAAAAAAAACTTCTGTTTTTTTTTTTTTTGTTTTTTTTGTTTTTTAAACGATTTCACTTTAGCAGAGACACTTTCTTACTTTGGATTATAACCTGAAAGAGTAAACCAGAATCCATGAACCTGGCCACACATTTGTTGTTTTTGCACATTCAGAGAAGATGGTTAGGTTTTTAAAGGTCCCCTATTTTACTCTTTTTTGAGCAAGTTATCACGAGTGGCATGCATTAATTTTTTTAAACCTTAACGTCCCTTTAATTCTCTCCACCTTCAAATGCGCTGTTTCGGTGTCTCTACTGCTGAGCCATACCTCACTCCAGCAGAGGTGAGTAACAAGCCAGGGGTTGGGGTATTCTCCTTATATGAGGTCACAATAGGGAGGACATCTCATTTGTTTCGTTAAGGCCTGGACAAATAGCAGTGAACGGCTTTTGTTTCTACACAAAACATGTGGACCCTGAATGTCTAAAAATGACTCAAAGGTGATTTTTTTAAATAGTAGAGCCTTTTTAATTATGCTTAATGGGTTTATTTACCGGAATTTATCCTTTTTTAGAGAATAAGATTATTGTGAATCCTATGGTGTTATGGAGGTTTTAGGAACAATATCTTAATTCTTGAGACTTTCCAATTATGAGGTATGCTGCAGTGAGAACATGGACTAGAAATTAAACACAAAAAAAGTAAATTAGAGAAAATGAACCATTTCTATTACTGCCTGAATAATTTACTAAATCATTTGTCAAGGTTTTGCTCCAAATTAACTTTTTTTTAGGTGAAAAGGACATGTCTGTCACTGGTAGCATTTAAAACATTAAAGCATTTAAAAAAAAAAAAAAAAACACATCACTATTATGATAAAATCCATAAACTCTGGTACCACAGTCTACTCAAATATCCAGTAAGAACATCACTTCCAACTCCAGACATTCCTACTATACAGACAGCGGAAATTCCAAAAAGCTCTGGAAAGTTCTCGCAGCCAATTGAACACCTTCACACAGCTCCACTTTGTGCAGGTTACATGCCATCAGCGTCTCCAGTTATTCTTCCTTCACTGCCTCTTTTCCCCTCGTTCTCTCTCCGAGCTTTTAGGGGCCCTGCAATTACAGGCAGAAGCGGCAGCCAAAGCTGTGAAGGTGATGGGGAGCACATGTGAGGGCAAATGTCACCCCGCTAAGTGAATGGGGTGGAACCAGACCCATTCAGGGAGCTGGAAAATGGATATCAGTCATACGGACATCCACGGCAGTTGCATTTAAAGTAGTCACTCTCAGTTGGGGATTGCACAATTTTTTCACATTTCTTAACATGCAGTCAAAAAAGCCAGAATCAAATTACAGAAGATGACAGTTCTAAGAAAGAAAAAAAAAAGAAAAAAACCCCAAAGACAAAAAAAGAAGTCAGGATGCATTGCCATGACATCAAATTACAGATTTATGCCTGCATGAGCATGCTTTATCGCTTTATTCACTCAAAAAAATTCTATTATGTTGATATAAAACTACAGCGGCATCTAATTACCCTGGTTGATTATGTTTTAATTAAGCTTTATGGGTTTACTCACATGAAATTAGACTTTACTAATGATTAAGATTCTTTTACCACAAGGATCTTATAGTGTTACTGAGGTTTGAGGAGAAAAGAATTCTTAGGCCGATAGTTGATTGAAAAGAAAAAAGAAAAAAAAAAAGGTTCCCCAATATACCCTATGCTGCCATGGTAACATGGCTAACATTACAGCATTACATTTTCCCTTCACTGGAACCAAGAGGCTCATACCCGCGTCAGCCTAACAGTGCTCCTTTGCACAGAGTGAGCTCCATGACGACATTGTGTTTTAAAGACACCCCCTCAACACCTCTTGGATGCCCTGGAACACTGACCGCACCTCTGACCTCCTCAGTACCTGATCTCACTAACTACAGCCACAGCTCCAAAATCTAGCAGAAGGCCTTCCTGGGAAGTTAAACAACCACACATGCAGTACTGCGCAATAGTCTTGAGCCAGCTCTCGTTTAATATTTCATATTTCGCTTCCAAAGGGCCAGACTTTCCCGTATGTTTATGTACTTTTGAAGAATAGTTCTCCAGGCTTCCTGAAGCTCTTTTTATAGCTCTCATTCTTCAGTCCAGTCCCTGTACCTGAGCAGTTTCACAGGAATGTTGTTTGTTTGTTAAGCCACACTGTGACCTATGAATCATTCAAGCATAAAAAAGTACCTTACTCTACAGGTGCAGATGATGACAGACGATCAGGCCGGTGAATAGTTTACTGGTGACGCTGAATGCTGAGTGGTTGGAACAGACGAGAGGGGAAATGAGGCTGCTGCTGAGGATGTAACAAACAACCGATATTTAAATCATATCTTTAGGCACTTTGCATCCTGTCACAGTAAAACATTTGTTCCCATTTCTTTCATTGAATTAAATTTGAGGAAATGTAGGGTGACTCAAGACTTCTACATAGTACTGTATATGTGGGATGGTCAAATGTCCACAAACTTTTGTTCTTACAAGATAGATTGGTTCAGAGCTAGGTATTATCTGTATTGCAAATATAGGAATACTATGAAATAAGGCTGGACAATTCATTCAAATCTATTGAAGCTGACATTCAGAACCTCTAATCGACCTAATAATAATAATAATAATAATGACATGGTCAAGATTATTATTATTATTTTAAATTGTTAATACTTCCCCTCTGTGGGTGTTTTATGTACTGTGCCCTTATAAACATACTACGGAGTGTGCAGTCACATGACTCTGCCACACCCAGTCTGCAACACTGAAGCAAACCTTTCATTTGAAAAACATATCCCAGGTTTAATGGTTCAGCATATTTACCGTACAAACCTCAGTGAACTATAGCGAGAAAAATTTTTTCATTAATCGTAATCAAGTCAAAATGTTCAATTAACCGCACTACTGATTTGATGTTGTATCTTCCAGCACTACTATGAAACGTTTTCAATTAAACCTGGTGTAAATCTTCATACAGTATTTGCTTCACTAATAAGACATCACAGTCCTCCTTATGTGTTTTTCTTGCCTGTTCATTTCATATCTAAAAAAAAAAAAAAAAAAAACTGAACAGTATGAAGGGCGGTACGGTGGTCGCCTTGCACCTCCAGGGTCCGGGTTCGATTCCCATCTCTGTGTGCATGGAGTTTGCATATTCTCCCTGTGCTTGGTGGGTTTCCTCCGAGTACTCCGGTTTCCTCCCACAGTACAAAGATATGCAGGTTAGGTTAATTGGCGTTCTCAAAATTGCCCGTAGTGTGTGTATGTGTGTGTGCACTGCGATGGACTGGCACCCTAACCAGGGTGTACCCTGCCTCGTGCCCTAAGCCTCCTGGGATAGGCTCCAGGTCCCCGCGACCCTGAATACAGGATAAAGCATATAGAAGATGAGCGAGTGAGTGAGTGAGAGAACAGTATGAGAATCAGCCAATACGTTCTACTACTTTATCAGGCCCAGAAAAGCTACAGTGGTCTTGTCTCAATTCTCTCGTTTCACTAATTAGCATGAACAGCACTTAAAGTGTACACAGAGTCACACTGTGCTGTCCATCACACCCTGAATAAGCTAAACCTCCAACACACATTATTCATGCTGGGTGATAAATCATGTCCTTGAGAAATGTAAGGGATTTTCCAAGGGTGTGTATATGTGTGTGTGTGTGTGTGTGTGTGTGTGTACGCGTGTCCATGACAGCATCAGCAACTTTATAATTCAAAAGCTACGACTATCAACACATCCCCGAATCCGCACACACCGCTCCTCCGGCTCACCTGCTAATGATATTCTGCCATACACAAGGGATCTTTTTTTCTCTCTGTCCTCTCTCCCGCTTTTGCTCCCTCACACACACACACACACACACACAAAACCTTGTTAGTCGAGGCAGAAGCAGGTGAGATTGGATACAGACTCTGTACTTGCTCGCACAGAATTACATTATTGATCAGAGCACAGATAGGGTTATGAAGGATTCATGGGGTGTCAGTATTGCCAAATGTATCTGCCAGGATGTGAGCGCGTGTGTGGGTGTGTATGGGGTGAGTGACAGAGATGAAAAGAGACCGAACGTGTGTTTACATGAGCACTAATAATACTAGTAATTATCTGGAACAGGTCGTATTATCCAGGTTTTCATGTATACGGTTATAAACCTGACAAAGATATCCGGCTGTACCCGTTACTGGGAAAAAAAAAAAAAAGGGATTATATAAAATTATGAAGCAAATGAAATAATGACGATATTTAATATAAATAAGAATAAACCTGGATAGAGCACAGCCCAAGGGTTTAAGACTTGGACACCACTATAAACCTTTCCCCCTGAAAGAGCAAAACCTTTGGACTGCAATGAGAACGCTAGTGAAAGCAAGTCTATGTTAACAAGTTAGCCTCCTCCGTAGAACCAAAAAAAAAAAATAAAGTCAAAATACTCGTTTTGAAAAACTCACTTCCACCAGGCTGCTAAAAATGAAATAAATAAACTAATAGGTCATGGATTTCAAAAGACCCGGCCACATCGCTTGTTGATTAGCTTACTGATCAAATCGCACTTATTAGATCACTATTACTGAACGTGAGAGAGACGTGTCTGTGTGAAAGACAGAGAGACAGGGACTCTAATCTGATGCTTTAATTTGAGCATGTGGCCGCGGGAGAGTCACGGTGTGTGCCGAGTGTGTGTAACAAAGTCCACTGCTAAGCCGGGCCGTGTAACAAACTGATTTTTACACACACACACACGCACACGCACGCGCACGCGCACGCAGATAGGAGCTACTGAGAGTTTCAACACAGAGGAATGTGGAATAGCTGATAAGCCCGAGTAGAGCAGAGGTGTAAACTCTAGACACGAGACTCTAAAATAAACTGACTTTAAAAAGAAACCTATTATGCAGAACTTACCCTGTTAAACATTTGTAGACATCTAGATAGATCTTTAGTGTGTGTATGGCCGTACAAAACAATAGATATAATAAACGTAAGGGGAAAATAAAAAAAATTTAAACAGATTTCTTGCTTTTTGTTATCGTTCCATGTTTGTAAAGGCTGGGGCTTAAACAAGCCGATTTAGATTCTCCCCGTAAAGTGAACTCATATAAGAAGATACCCTACATCCGGTTTGTTTCTTAGCACCGTCTTGCTCTGTTCTGCTTTTACCCTGGGTGGGGCGTGGCTCAGCAGTAGCTCATGCACTTCCAAACCAAATAAAGGAAGTTTAAGGTACTGTATTTCAGCTGGAGCATTAACAGAGCTCGGAGACCTGTGACAGCTTATTCAAGAAATCACAAAATGTGGACCTTTAAATCCCAGGAGTTGCTTACGGCAGTGAACCATCACAGATCACCATCACAGATCTTCTAGCAATTAGTCCTCAAGCTTGGAAACAGTCATTCCAATGCTTTAAATGTTATACACTAACACAATGTGTCTAATAAAATAATAATTAAATCTTATTCTTTTTTTTTTTTTTTAATCTCTTGACTTAAATAATTTGACATGTTCGCCTTGAGATCAATATATCCAATATACACCAGATAATGTAACTGTATATTACGTGAACAAACTCTATTCTGTATGACTGTGTTTAGTACTGGGCCTTAAATTCCGCACGGGCGTTTTTGCCATGGTTATCTAGCATGTTTTATCGATCAACCTTTTCTGAGTCAGATATGAGGTGTTAGAAGAGAGGCATTACTAATTTAAAACCATAGATGCAGTTCTGGAATAAACTGTGAAGTGTGTTTGCTCCGCAGAAGCAGAGGGCGCTGAACAGCTGGCAGAGCGAGTAATGGTGCGATTGCTGAACCTACCAATCATTCCCTTCAACAGGGATAAAAAATAAATAAATAAATAAATAAATACACAATAGCAAAAGATCAATAGGGAAAACAGCATGAAATAACAGTTGTAATAAAGATCATTTAATAAACAAATCTGGCAGGGTGAAACAGTTAACAATATAGTTCTATAAGTCAGACTTGGCAGTGCATTGCACATGTTAGTGGTTTCCTTTAGTGGTGCCTTAGCCTTTTTCATGAGAAGGAAACTAAGGAAACCACGTTTATGCATTAAAAAAAGATTTTTTTTAAAAATGATAAAGTAAGAAATCTTTAAAGTTCTAAAGTGCTGACTAAGATTATGATAACTGATTGGACCCCAGTCAGGATAAGTGAAATCCTGAGCTTTATAATGAGGGATGGAATCACCAGGGACCACACAATATGATCATATCAGGAAACCTGGGTGCCGTATCGATTTGTATTGCGATTCTATATTCTATATCTCAATTTTATAAATACGGTGAAACCTCGGATTGCAAGTAACGCGGTTTGCGAGTGTTGCGCAAGACGAGGGGAACTGTGTAAAGGGTGCGGGGAGGGACTCCTTACTTTAGCTTCTCACACACACACACACACACTCTCTGACGGAAAACACTTATGTCGGGATTTATTTATTTATTTATTTAAAAGGTAAAGTGCTGATTAATTTGTTTTATTTTTCCTTTATATTTTGTGTTAATTAATTTTATGTATTTAGTTTTTGGGGGCTGTGGAACGAATAATTTGAGGTTCCATTATTTCTTATGGGAAAATTCTATTTGGTTAACGTGTGTTTTGAAATACGCGCCGCTTCCGGAATGAATTATGCTCGTAATCCAAGGTTCCACTATATCCTAATTTCATTACGATTTTTAACAAACTTAAATTTGCTTCTGCTACGTCAATAGTTTAGAGCGCACCACCTGCAGGATTACGGAGGAATGGCACCTTCAAAAGCAAACATAGTTACATAAAAAAAATTAATAAAATTATTTGATTTTAAAGCAATACATGATGTATCACAATTTCATCTGAGCAGAGAAGCATCTAGCTGGAGACGAGGAACGGACGCTTTTTATTACCCCGAGGGGTTGGGCAAGTGAAGGAAACATCACGCTGGGTCAACAATAAGGAGAAATATCACTGCTACATGACAGCCGTCTGGATGAGATTGTGGGGGAAGAATAACAAAAATATCCTCATATATTACATGAGTGTAGGAAATTAGGAATGTTAACAGTATTTGCACAGGCGCGGGCATTTCCACCTGGGGTCAGCCAACTGATTTAAATCCTTGACCCGAACTCTTAAAAAAAAAGGTAATAACCCCGGGTGTGTCTCTTGTCTCTTGTATTTGGAGACTGGTTCCCAGAAGGAGGATCTGCTGTTGACCGTGCTGCAATCAGCAATGCCTGTGCACCATCAGATCAGGTAACACTCTTTCCACAGACAAGTCTGAAACTGAAAATAGCACGTCGCTTCTGTTACAGTCTGTGTGTTGGTTCCATTGCCTGAACCTTCCTGAACAGACCTGTGGTTTCACGACGGGCTTCGTTTACACCCCTTGATTGATGGGTCTGTTGTGATTTGTCCTAATGGAATCAGCTTTTCTTAGACAGACTTGTAAAAACAGTAAATTAAAATCACTCAATCTGGACAGCAGTCAAATATCCCACAGAGATCAAGTACGTTTCTCCAGCTATTTATATATTGCACACTGTGTGTGTGTGTGTGTGTGTGTGTGTGTGTGTGTGTGTGTGTGTGTGTTTTGTATCTCTAGTTTCTCTCACTAGCTATGTTTACACAGACAATCTGAACAATTCTTAACTTAATTACATTTAACTTTATTCACTCTGACAAAGCGGTTCTGCCCGCTGTGAAGCGTTTAATCTGCCAGAAATATAAGAAGAATAAGAACAACAACTTTGATGTTAGGTTACGCTTACCATCCTTCCCGGTAAATCCCGCCTCCTGTGTTAGGATTGGTTACAAGAATTCAATCTCGTTTATGATTGGTTAGATGCTTTACTCAAAATGTGAAATGTGAGCCAATCAGTGCCTCTTCGTCAGACAGAGACAAGACGGAGTCTGAAGTAAAAACAGGTGGGAGAGATTGGTTTGTTCTCAAATTAGGAATGGAAGCAAAATTCTCTTCCTGGGAACTCATCACACCACCCAATGTAACACCAACGTATGGCACACAAATTATATATTTATTCGAACAAGGGAGAATTGACCAGATCAAGTGTGTACATGTCAAATATTTATCTATGAATAGATCATCAAAGATTTACACCTCCTTCTCAGTCCGATCAGGTCAGACGCTCCGACGGAGGGGTTTGAATGACCTATTTTGTTCCGATAGTCCCACTGGGGTCATTCTGATTATTAGAATGATAAATGCACCTTGTGTCTCTCTGTCTCTTTACATCTCTCCGTCTATCTCGCTCTTCTCAATCTCTGTCTTCGTCTCCCTGTCGTGCTGTCTCTCTCACCCAATGTTTCATTTCCTCTCTCTCCATCTCTATCTCTTGCTGTCAGTCTCACGCTGTCTCTCATGTCTGCCTGTCACTCTCTGTCTCTTGTCATCTCTCCCCGTGTCTGTCTCTCTCTCTCTCGCTCGTCATCTTTAGGCCTCTGCTCACTTTTGATCAGCTCTCGGCGTAGGCCTAGGAAAAGAAATAAATGTTTCACAACCAACATGGAAATTATGAAAATAAAGATGAGGAAACAGATTCCCGTTAGCATCATCAAGGCCTGTTACAAGTATTTATTTTATTTATTTTTTTTTTTTTAAGAGACTGATGGTTTCTGGTTTTTCTAAATCTTGGGTGCATTAGTGTGCCGCACCTAAAACGCAAGGGCTGGCAACCCTCTATTTCCATATACTTTTGTTTAAAATCAATGGCGTTTTAAATCCCAGGATCAGAGAGACAATGACATGGAACAAGACACAGGAAGAGAGACAGAGAGAGATGTATTAATGTCAAGAGAAGCAAGCAGGAAATTAAATCCAGAACTTGAGCCAAGTATGCAGACTTGTACTCAGACAAGCAGTGTCTGGAACAAAAATATATATACAATCCTCATGTTATTGCTGATCTGCAGCACTAACCACAGTCATCTCTCTTATCTCTTTCACACACAGGCACATGTACACACACTCACGGCAAGTAGCTGAGAGTAACCAAACGTGTTCCTCCAGACATCGCCCAATCAAAACGACGAATAACACGCAACGCTGAAAATCCCCAAAATACCACTGAGGGAACAAAAAAAAGAAAACGAAAAAAAAAACTGCACACACACATTTGTATACTCCCACTCGCTCTGTTTTTGTTTCCTGGTTTCTTCCAACTCTCCAATTCTTTTAACTCGATCCCAGAAATAAAAACCCTGCCTGGGTATGAGCAAGAGCAAAATGGAGAAGCAAATCAAAAACATCACGATTCCTTTGGCAAGCAAAATGCATCATCATACACACACTCGTTTTTCACCAGGCCTTTCTAACAAAGTGCCACCTTTTAAACCAGTGAAGCCATATTGTGAAAAGATGTCGGTAATTAGCTGTACGTGTTCTTAAGCCTAGGGATAAAACTGATACCTGACAGCGTCACATTAATCTAGCTCTAATTCCAGACTGATAATCTGCTCGGCAATCAGTTCTGCCCATCAGGCATTTGGTCCGAATCTCAGTGCGTGTCGTTAAATTCAGTAACCAGTGAAATACCTAAACATGTATTTAGCCATCATGGGAAATCTCTTCAAGATCAAGATCAAGCCCTGAGTCTTAACTCACATACGGAACCAGTCAAAACTCTGGAAACCCATTTTAATTCGATGTTTTTTTATTTAGTGATTTACTTTCTATATTCTAAAACAGTACTGGAGATTTCACTCACTCACTAATCTTTTATACCATTTTATCCTTTGATACGGGTCACGGGGGGCCTGGAGCCTATCCCAGAAGACTTTGGGCACAAGGTGGGGTACACCCTGGATGGGGTGCCAATCACACACTCACGCTCATTCACACACTACAAGGCAATTTGTGAACGCCAATTAGCCTAATCCGCTTTGGACTGTGGGAGGAAAATGGAATATCCGGAGGAAACCCACCAAGCACGAGGAGAACATCATGCAAACTGCATGCACACAGACCAGAGGAGGGAATCGAACCCGGACCCTGTAGGCGTGAGGTCACAGTGCTAACCCCTAAGCCACCGTGCCGCCGACTGGAGATTTCAAAACTATGAAATATATGAAATTATGTAATTACACAACAACAACAATCAGTTATTTTAAGACACAAAGGATATTCTGGAAAAGTTTTTGCAATAATAGTATTGTGTCGTGTGCATTTGCAAAACCCATCAAGCACCATGATGAAACTGGCTCTCATAAAGACCTTCCCAGCAAAGCAAGACCAGCAAAGTTCATTTAGCCTCAGAAATCACCAACTAACAACCAGCACATTAGATTAGAGCCGTTATGAAGGCTTTACAGAGCATGAGTAGCAGACACATCACAAAATCAACTGTTCAAAGGAGATTATTGCATATTTTGGATGCCTTCAGCATCGTTTGACAATGTAGAAAGAAATAAAAATCAGGAAAAACTGGTACAGTGTTTACCTCCAACTGTGAAGTTTAACCAGCAAAGAAATTCCGTACTGCAAACCATAACTTTAGCTAATATTTCATTTATAAAATTCAAAACTAGCTCTTCCATATAAAATGGCAACATTAGTGAAGCTTGAGATTAAAAATAAAACACTGTACAGATGGAGCACTAGTTTCCTTTGTGAATTTTTAAAAAGTCAAACATCAAAGTGGAATTTGTATCTAAATGCAGCGTTGCCCACATTACATGAGTTGTCTAAGCATTAACCATGCAAACTCAGAATTAGTGTTATAGAGATCTGCGTAGCTGTCCCTTACCATTATAAAAAATATCCGGCACAACTTCATAATCATTGCTCGATAGAATCGTAAATGTCTCGCCCCTGGAGACGGGCTTGTTTTGTCTGAGCAGGGTTTTTTGAGCATCTTCCCACACAATATTTACTTGATTTGGGAAAAAAAAATCCTATTTATTTATGCCAAATTTGTATGAGCTCACAGTTGTTACCAGCTTTTCAGTGCTGTCACACAGGATGTCACTTCCTCATTCAGAGTGAGAATGTGATTCCAGCACCTCCGGATGTCATTAACAGATTGCAAAAGGCTATCATTATGTCTTCGCAAGCTCCCTAAGCTACTGTCGGCGTGACATCTCAAAACCCATTGCCCGTTTGAACGTCTCTAAAATCAGAGGCAGACTGTTGATTTGATTCGATCTTTGGCCATTGTGATGTGATTTCATTTCAGTACCAGTCACATGTTAATTGTCTGATTCATCTCAAGCAGCTCTAGTTCTTAACACAAGGGTACGATGCAACTTGGTCAATCTCCTATGGGTCGATTAAATTAACTGAATCGATCGGCTGGTTTTCGACTCGGGAACGATTTATACTTGGCATTAAGATTCACTAAATGTATTTGGTAAACTTTCAAATGATAAATGGTCTAAAAACAGAGCACAGATTTTGTAATAAAATATATATATATATATATAAAAACCGCTTCATCTTTGAATTTTCTGCAAACCTTTTTTTTTTTTTTGCTTCTTCTTCTTTTGTTTATGGACTATTGATCTCATTACCCTCACCTGCTGGACTGCAGTGTGGACACTGGAGATGGACATTAACCGTAATATTTTTAATAGTTTTTAATACTTCAAAACCTGTAAGAACGATAGCTGCTTGAGACAAATAAGACAATAAACAGAATCGAAAACTGCAATATCCTAAATAAGACGGAATTAAAAATCTCTCATTTATAACAAGCATTAAAACTTCTTTTAGTAGTTTTAAAAACTACAATTTAATAAACACTGCCACTTTTTCTAACATGCGTTGCTGATTGTTTAAAATGTCATGAATCTTACAATTTTTTTCTCCGTCCAGTCTTCGGTTTCCCCTTTCCAGTTTGTAAAGTGACAGTATTGCTCCAAACACTTTGCAAAACAAGAGGATGTTCCAAGTACTTTGTAGAAGATGAAAGCTGTTTCTATTTCCTTGTATATCTACAAGGAATTTCTGTGTTTTTGTGTGAACTGATTCCGAATCAAAAACTGACCCATCGATTTAATTAATCAAACTGACAAAAGATCGATTAAACTGAATAAACAATTTAAATCACAGATCTCTACTGGCTGTTATGCAAGTCACACAAGTTGTGCAGTCTTTCAGAAATAGGAAGTCAGACTGACAACTTGCGTGAAGCTACGAGATGAAATCACTGCTAAGAAGCTAATTCACGAGGACGTCAATTTCTGTTCGTTTGTCGAGAATTGTCAAGCACACACAGTGCATGCTGTGGCACAAACTTTAACCCACAACCCTATCGCTGATGTCAGCAGTTCCCTCTAACAGCATAGCCTGTTGCAATTAAGAGCTAAACGGTAAAACCTGCAATATTCAGGAAATACAAAACGCAAGGATTTGGGATAATAATAATATGAAATGCATAGAGAATAAGTGGAAATTTTAAAGTTATTCTTTAAGGATTAACTGTACTACTGTACTCCAACGAAACCTCTTTTGAAAGCTTAATCAAGTGATGAGTCTTTACACATCCCAATTTAAGGAGCTTTTGATAATGCTGCATAACCAAAAAAGTATTAAGAAAGAAAAAAAAAATAAAAGTGATGTCACTGATCCATGCAGCCATCTGTTAATGTATTTGTGACAGACTGTTTTGAAAGAACAGACCATGTGTTCATACAGAAGATGACGATCCTCCATATGTAACGCTAAACACTGCCAGCAATACAAATGGAAAGGAGTAACTCTGGGAAACTCTGATGTCCTTCGTGTTCAGTTCTACAGAATTCGTTTAGCATTCTCAACATCGGGAACCTCTTCTCACTAATACCTGGCAGAAACGACTGTGTGACTCACACAGGCCGCTCTCTGGAGGATTTTAACTCTTCTTGTTGTGTAGAACGCATGCAGCACTTTGTCTTAACAAGCTACCTTTCGAAATCTGGTATCAATTAATTACCAGCTCACCAAACATCTGAGCCTACAAATCGTGTTCCAAACACTGCTTAACCAGAGGGGTCGGGGTATTGTGAACAAACGATATTATACGTCAGCACAAACCTAAATCTCATCATGACATGGCACATCATGGTGTGGGCTATTACCTAATCCAACAAGCCAGTACATTTCAAAACATGACAGCAAACATATGAATATCTCGTTTACCTTCTTTTAAACAAACCTCTCGAACTCTGTCTAAACAAAACTGCTCAACTGTGTCCCTGTTTTTATTTTATTTATTTATTTGCTTAAAACCAAACCGCAACAGACCAGTACACAAATGTGTGGAGAGCCAAACAGATTGCAGTCCAGATACGTTTACAAAAGATATTAAATGTGGGTGGAGCCTATAAACCAGAGGCTTCCCAAGAGATTACTAGATTACCAAACGGTTCATCAAAATCCAAACAAATACACGTCAATGCGTTAAAAAAAAAAAAAAGAATTAATTACAGACTATTTCAAAAGATATTAGATATTTGTACTGTGCTAAAATAAAATGGGGCCATTCCTATGTTCCCTGGGTCCCATGTTCCCCTGGTCTATATAGCACAAAATAAAAACCTAAAAAAAAAAGTTGTTCCCCTGCTCTCTATTTGTTTAATGAAATTGTTTCTAAAAACCTCCAAAACCACATAAAAAAATTATAAGTATTAATTTTGTTGGCTTCAAAACTTTTTAAACGCTTGTTCCATTAAAATAAACTGGATAATATTCAAGAAATGTTTAATCTTAAAATGGGTTATATTTTTAGAATAGAATGAGATATTTAATTAAGCGATCTCACATGAGAGGGAGTGATATTGTGCTAGATATAGCACAGCTGGAATGCAGCTGTAGGCATGTGAGTGCAGCCTGAGAGCTGAAGGCATCATAGCCGTGCTATATTCAGCCGAAGTTCGAGTGTGCTATTACTTTTATACAACAGGTCCACAAATGCCATTTAGTATCAACAGGTTATGATTTGTTTCTTTATTTAATCAATTATTTTGTTACAGCAACACATATCCTTCCACAAACTAAATAACCGCGACTGTCAGAGCTGGCGGCCGACAATCAGTGTAATTAACAGGGGTAGTAACAGTAGTTCTAAATTTTTTACAGGTACTATGTAGTCAAAAGGTGATGGGGGGGGGGGGGAAGGGGGAGGGAAAAAAAAAAAAAAAAAAACATGGTGGGGGTGGACAGTGTTGTAAATCTCATGAGTTTCTCTAGGTAGTTAGCTTTATAGTCCTAAATAAAAGAACATGATGGTTTAGATACGATTCTGAACGACTTTGAAGCAGGTATTAAACTGTTTTTTTTTTTGACAATGTTATCAGATTTGTTTTCTTCCTGAAAGTGCTTAAGTGACTGTTTCTGCATGTGGTTTTTGGCAGGCGTCCCATACACTTGTGGAATGGCCTCTCGTCCTATCAGATCGCTCGGCTGGAACCAACTGTGTGAACGGAAAAATTGACTTTGGAAACATGGGACCCTTGGAACATAGACACACTCACAAAGATACATCTTGTTTTTTAACCACTTCGATCATTTACACACCTTGATATAGTAATAATCGAGTTGATACACAGTAAAATGATAAAAACGCCTTGTTCAGTCTTTGCTAGTATATTCACCTAGACAGAACCACAGGCTGGCGCATTAGGTTATAAGCAGCTGTACCATGGTTAGTGGGTTCAATATTACTGCACACTACAGCAATGTGCTACAATAGCAGCATGCCAGCGGCAAAATAGGTCCTGAGGTCTCCGCAAAAACCACCGAGCAGTAAATAATCGATGCAGCCCATGGCTTTGCTTTGCTTAACACTATTAAAAAGGCACCTTTGTGGTAGAGAAATCTGCGGGCCTCATTAAAGAAACGTTGCACAATGAGAGTTATTATGTGCCGTCCCAGAGTTATGTATACAAGATTAAATAAATAAATAAATAAATAAATAAAATTGCTGATGTGAAGACTCCAATCCAAGCAATTCTCAGACAGAGAGTACAACCGCAATGTGTAGGACACTGCTCTTTCTGAAGTGCTGCAAAACCAGAAGAACTTGACTGACTTCAGGCTGGAGTGTGTAACCTCCTCCAGCTTCCGGTAATCTGTGGAAGAACTGTGTAGGCTCCGAACAAAGTCTGTGTAGAGACAAACATGTGATTACGCTGTTGTCCAATTCAACCCCGCTGAAAATTAGGTGCCTTTAAAAGTAGTGTGGGACGTATTATTTTCAGTAAAGTCAATTACCTAAGCTCTGGTCTCTTTAGAAGTGTGTAGGCGTGTGTGTTGGGGGGGGGGGGGTTGGGGGGTTGGAATGAAACCGTTTTTCCGAACTCTATCTGAGGCTCGGCACAGGAGCAAGGTTTTAATGAAATTCCCTGATTTATGCCACATCGGTACGCCGTGATTTGTAACAGACCTGTCCTGACTGTTGCAGCGGCTCTTTGTGCCAGTGAGTGGTGAGGGTTCTTAAACAACACGGGCACAGCCTGTCAAAAAGACATATCGCACTCATAGGGCTTCTTGTGCCGAGACACACTGATATGGTCTCTGCTTCCGTGAACAAGTAGAATGAATGTTCATGGAGACAAACGACAAAATGAGCATACGCGGCACTAAATTTGAAGATTATGGATTATGTCTCAGGCGTATATATAAAAAAAAAAAAGACTATTAGAAATACCTGTAGACATGAGGATTTATCCAATCAGCCAATCATGAGACGGCAGCATAATGCGGAAGATCATATACCTATAGTTTAAGAGCTTCAGTTCATATTTGTTATATATCAGAATGGCAACTCATCAGTCTCGATGACTTTAACCGTGGTATTGCTGCTGCTGCCAGATGGACCGGTTTGAGTTTTTCTGCTGATCTGCTGGGATTTTCACACATTGATGAAAAAACAATGGGGGGAAAAAAAAACTCCCAGAGTAGCAATTCTGTAGTTGGAAACAAATTGTTGATGAGCAAGGTCAGAAGATAATAGACTGGTTCAGACTGAAATGAGGTCTATGATAACGCAAATAAGCACCGTAACAACCTTGAGGTGAAATGGACTAGAGAAAGATCTAATGTCAGGTTTTCCTCTAGTAGGTGTTAGAGGAAGGAAAACTTGTTAAAAAAATGTTTTAAATGTTCAGGTGTCCTTTCATGATTTGACGTATTTTGCAAATTGACCCTATGAACAGGGATAATGAATGATCGGGGATAATAAAGTGGTCAGTGAGTGTAGCTGAGGTATAATTTATATTATTGTAGCCTTAAGTCATAAGTAGTGGTTCATGGGTTAAAGCCCAGAACCGATGTTTAGCGCTTAATTCCCAGCACTGTCCAACACTATATCACTTTTTAATGCCTCATTTATCAGGCCCGACCCTGCACTCAGCTTCCCTTCAATTACAAACAAGTTATTACTTATTAACATCTACTGTATAATTAAATTTCAGTGTATTCAAATGAATACTCCTTAGGTACGCATAGTCACCCAGCTAAAAAGTTACCCTTAGTAAAACTGTATCGAAACAAAGCAGAGAGAAATTCCAGCAGTCACTCATGCACAGGAGAGTGAGCGTAAGCTTCAACATGACAGTGATAAAACTCTTCCTGCTGGTACCATGCACATTCTTATGTCCCCCCCCCCCCTCTCTCTCTCTCTCTCAAACACCCCCCCACACATACACACAAGCCTACCACCCGTCGGCCTGGACTCCTTTATCACATTCCGGCTCGAGTCACACTCTTCAGCGACAGCGCGCTGATCGAGTCAGCAGTCAGCTGAAAACTCCTCACACACACTGAACAGGTCACTGAGGATATTCCCTTTAATCTCTGTGCATGATAACATGTATCTACCCACGAGGTTACTGATTAACTGGATGAGCTGGACTTGTCCGTGTGACATGATCAGGCATGCTGTGTGGAGGTCACTAATGACTTTATAACTCCTATATTCTAGATTCATTACATATATAGGAGAATTATTTCAAGCCTTTTTGTTTGCATTTCAATGATTACAGCGGATTACAAATTCAGTATCTTAAAATGCAGTATTAGGATATTTCATTTTAAGTTTGAGTACATTACTATTAATAGTATACTGTAGTTCAGGACACGCATGAGGAAGACTGCCAACTTGACAGCTGTCCAGATGATAATCACCAACCACTTTCTTGAACTCCAGTGTGCAGTTTTCTTAGTCAGAGATGGTGTGGTGCAACCAACCAGTTTCAGAAGAAATGTTTTTTGTTTCTTAAGCCACACTGTGATCTATGAATCATCCAAGCATTAACAAAAAGGATCTGACCTAAGGTTTGAACCAGTGAGAACCAGATGAGATAATCAGAATGCTGAGTGGCTGGAACAGACAAAAGGGGAAATGAGGTTGCTGCTGAGATTATTACATAAACAACCAATGTTTAAATTGTATCTTTAGGTTATTTGCAGCATGTAACCAATTTTTTTAATTTAATCTACATCATTTATATCAATATGAAAAAATGAGGGGTGGCACAAGTCTTTTGCACAGTACTGTACAGTACAGGCCAAAAGTTTGCACACACCTTCACTCATTCAATGTGTTTTCTTTATTTTCATGACCATTTACATTGGTAGATTCTCACTGAAGGTATCAAAACTATGAATGAACACATGTGGAGTTTTGTACTTAACAAAAAAAGGTGAAATAACTGAAAACATGTTTTATA
>JAQMYJ010000004.1:17861045-17893941 GCA_030014305.1 Clarias laeviceps
GCCTTCAGTGAGAATCTACCAATGTAAATGGTCATGAAAATAAAGAAAACACATTGACAGATAGATGAGAAGGTGTGCGCAAACTTTTGGCCTGTACTGTACATCATGTCCAGTGTTCCTTTAATTAGCTCCACGATCCTGAGTAAGTTAAAATAGTTGATAAAACGAATGAATAAAAACATGTATGCCCACCAAAATCACAAACGATTATGTTTCATTTATTGAGGCATACACGATCGCGATTCCGTTAACTGCTCAGGTCAAACCCATATCCTAAACAGCTCAAGCATGGAGACTGCAAGGTGTCATTTCTGGGCATTAATAATGATTCACTATTTCCACTCATTGTCCAGCACCGTAGAACACAAACAAAACAGCTGACCACAACACGAACAATACCTATTTAATGACGTGTTTAATCACAGTGCCGATACGCTGGCAACAATGGAAGTGAGTATATACACACACAACAGACCTCAGTAGATAATGATGCAACTCTAGGAATATTTTTAGTCCACGGAACCACGTGTCACATAGATGAGAGGGTGAATGAACCACATTTCCAGTCATTTAAATTTTATCGGAGCCGTGAAACTGAAAGTAAAAATAGCCTGGTGAATTCCCGGAAATGTTCAACAGGTTTAAAATCCACACTGAGACACACTTTATTCGGAGTAGCTGCACCACACAAAAAAAATCTGAGTGGAAATGATGATTATTGCGGAAAGTTTTAAAACTGCTGCCGAAACAAAGGGAGGATCAAACCAGCGACAAAAGACAACCTCAGATTTTGCCATGCTGTTCTTCACACTTGTATGTGTCACTGCTCCTCACACACTTCTCCCTAATGGTTCCTTCTTCTCAGCAAACTGCTGATCTTCAGTGCAATGCATCTGATACAGCTTTTTCTAATTTTACGCACACATTCTCTTACAATCCTCAATTCTTTGCTTCTCATGCTGACAGACAAAAACGGCAGCACAAAATGAGCAGGTCTGTAAAAAAAACCTGTAATTTCCCTACAAGGTTGACTATAGAAACAAACTTTGCATTTTCCCTAACAGACAACAGTTCATTTAAATCTCAGAGTGCTGAATTAGAAAACCAAACAGCTCCTATGTTGCAGGATTGAAGAAAGGCTCCCCACTGAAAACGTTAAAAAGGTGTCTCTAGCGAAATATCTATAACGTCCTTAGGTTGTTAATCTGTCATTTAGTTCCTGTGAGGAGTAACAAAAAGGCATTGTTAACGCACTTCCCATGAGAAAACAATGCTCAGTAACATCCTGCTGCTAGTTCTTGTCTCAATCTAGTTTTCAGTGTCATATTAATGAGAAATCTGACAGAAGGACAGAAAAAGTTGGCCTCATAGTTTCAGACTGCAATGCAGCAATTAAAGATGCGATCACTGTGATGGAAGGATTTAAAACTTAAAGCACTCCTGAATCAGTTTCCTAATGATAAGATAGATAAGACTTTATTGTCATTGTACATTTACTATAAAATTTACCTTAAACAGAGATGAAGACCCTAACTGTGAAGACACAATCAGAATGCAGATAACCGGGGAAAATGAAAAAGCTGTTTGACCTATCTGGACATCAACACAGAAAACTCAGTTTCTTAATATCGTCTCCCTGGAGAAACTTCTCAAAATCGTCTTGTGAGGAGTTCGCTTGTGGATGAAACAGATGAGTTTTAAATAAAGTGTGAAGGAGGCCTAAGGTCATCTCAAGGTCAAATAGGAATTTCCCAATCCCTGGCTCAAAAAAAAAAAATTTACCTAAACTTGAAATTCCTCCTTGGAATGTTGGGAAAACCTGTATAATCTTGAGCTCACACTAGGATAACATATCAGTATAGCAGCACATCACATCATCGCTACTTCTTTTTTTTTTTGGGGGGGGGGGAAATCACCCGGGGATCGAACTCGCGCCATTGGGAGGCCCATCATCGCTACTTCTAATAGATTCAGACTAGAACTTACTTTTGATCTATTAACAAATGTTAGGTTTGTTAAATCTACGACGCCAACCTTACACAATATCAATACATGCCAAGCTGGTGATTACTAACAATAGTTTTTAGTTTTTTGCTATAAAAAAAAGATAAGATCTCTGTGTTTTTGTAAAACCTCCAACAGCATAATTCGTAACTTCAAAATGTTGATTTGATGTTTCTTAATGAACATCAGAATTGTCAGAGTTCCCAAGTAGGAAAGTCCGGAGTTGTTTAAAACTGAGTTATGATCTTTACATTATCATATATGTAGCAAAATACATACAACCCTAACGTTAGCTCACTTAAGCAACACTCCACAATGTTCTATAGTGATGCAGTGATACTGTTACTGCCTTACAGGGTTCATGCCTCGATCATGAGCTCAAACTTTTGAAGGGTTTGTGGAAATTTTCATGTGGACTTCCTTGGTTGCTTCGCACCTCATGAAAACTCATTCACTCTCGCTCATCATCCATTCCGCTTTATCGTGTATACAGGGTCGTGGAGTTTATCCCAGGAGACTTATTGTGCCAATCCATCACAGGGCGCACACGCACACACACAATATGGGCAATTTGGGAACGCCAATCAGCCTAACCTGCATGTCTCTGGGCTGTGGAAGCAAACCCACCAAGCATGGGTGGAACATGCAAACTCGGACCCTGGAGGTGTGAGGCGACAGCGCTAACGGCTAAGCCACTGTGCCGCCAGTCATGAGATCATATTTCCTTGAACAAAAGTCTCATTACAAAATTCATCTCAAACACCAGTAAAAATCACATTATTACAAAGTTTAATATGCTTGGCGCAGATTTTTCAATTTAACCAAGCTGTGCAGAAATGTCATCGCCGCTCACCTTGGTCACTGGAAGGCATTTAGTGTCAGTTAGGGATCAGATTAGCTTTAAATACATGCGCACGGTTCACCAGTGCGGCGCATGTCCGGACATGCCCGCTTTCTCTCACACCTCGAACGAGCAGCTCGTCCTCAGCAATTAAAAGCAATAATGAGAAACCATGTGCTGGAGGAAATGAACTTAATTTGAGGAGAAAATTGCATGTCGTTCCCATTGTGCCATGGCGCCGTCTCCTCGGCAAACACCATCCTTCGTTCGCTTTCCCCATTGTGCCTGCACGACCCTGCAATGACTATCCATTTGCTTGACACAGGCTGGAATTAGGGCTCGCAGACAGCTCGATGCCAGAACTCCAATACTTTTCACACTGATTTTTTTTTTTTACACCCTACGATATTATCTGACACAGAAAAACCATCATGCATAAAATATCCTATACACACACACACATATATATATATATATACACACACATCCATCCATCCATATACATACATACATTATCCATCCATCCATCCATCCATATATATGAGAGAGAGAGAGAGAGAGAGAGAGAGAGAGAGAGAGAGAGAGAGAGGGTTGATTCCTCCTGTTTTTTTTCTAGGGTAAAAACAGAACATGAAATCCTTCAGCGAACGATTTAATGCCTCCAACGCGCTAATCCACATCAGCCCTGCTCCAAATTGTAAACAAACACAAAAAAAAGACAAAAAGAAAAAGAAAAAAAGAAAAAGCAGAGAAAGGCCATTTTGATGAGCTCTTAGATATGAGGGCCGCTCAGGAAATGGGGATGATTGAGGAAGTGTCCACTGCTTATATGTAGGAGGCCGAAAGGCCAGGCGGAACTGAGCAAAACACAGATGTGCGCAGTCATAATATAAACTGTACTACTGCATCTGTTTTTTGGGGGAAGACTTCATTAAAATCAGGACACACAAACGTCAGACATATAAGCGATCTATGTACAAAGCAGAGAGAGAGGGAGAACAGGACACACAAACATGCTCTATCCACAGGAAGTGCAAGAAAAGCGTTGGCTGTGTGTTCATGGTCATGTTTCTTGACTTGAAAGACAAACAAACATAACCATTACTCATGATCGCTCCCACAGATGAAGAGAAATATATATTTTTTAAAAAAAGAAAAGAACACACAGGCAGGCGGGGGAAAAAAAATGGAGAAAAACAGCTCGTTTCCGCTTCACATTCGACCCCTAATTGGCCAAAGGCATTTCCTCTTCTAACAAATACATTCATTTTCAGCTTTATCCTGGTGGATCGTGTTGTGGAGCTGATCCCCAAGGTGCGAGACGGGATTCTGACCATGCAGTGCTCGACACACTTGTTTGCACCTTCGAATGTTTTATAGTTCTCGGAGAACGTGCTCGAAGTGGATGATGAGATGACAGCTCAGGATTGAACGAGAGATGAGAGAGGTGGACTCTGGAAAGTTCTTGCACTCAGTGACTGTTCAATGCACATGAGCCGTGTTGCAGTAACTGCTACATTTGTTCAAGGGTATTTATATTTAAGGAAAAATTTTAAAAGTACTATGTAATATCCAGAGATCAACAGGTCCTGAGTGGAACAACAGAAAATCTACAAGTGCTATATAAGAGAACAGGACTGGCCACGCTTTCCATGTAGAAAGGGAGTGGTAGTATTCTTTCACTCCCTTATCAAACACAGTGATGCTAGTCAATCATAAACCTCTGTCAAATATGCAGACGTAGATGGATAGCCTCCCTGTGAGCCTACTCCTGGGAGATAGCTGGTGCGTGGGACTTAACCAAGAGCAAACATCTGCAGAGGGGAAAGGGAGAATTGCACACATCTAATTTAATCCCTTTTGTCGCTACCGGTTTCGATCTATCAGCACTATTGCAACACTTGCACACTTTTTCTTCTGTTAAATTTGCAATCTCTGACTCAGCGTTAATTCGTCTTTGTGTGTTTTTTTTTCACCCTTCACTTCATAGCTTGAATTACTGTTTATTGTTGAACTGACCTGTAACGCTCCAACTTACCACCGACACATATTTGTGGCAACGAAAGGATCTCGAGATCTTTAGACAAGCCCTATTGAAAATGTCAAGATCCATTAAATCATGCTCACTTCAAAGCCCATGATGAAGCTTTACCCTTCTAACCCCTGTATCTGGGGATTGACACAATCTGGCCAGACATGAGGTTTAGCTCAAACGCACATTACTCGGAAAGAAAAATGAAAGTGAAAATGTGTACAGCAGGTACTTAACTGGAAACTTTGAGATTCGACCTTGATACAATCTGTGCAACATTCAGCCAAGTCAAAACCCTGCTCTAAAGATACACTGCCTTACACCCATCAGTCATAACATTATGGCCACCCACCCAAATAATTAGAAGGTCTCTCATTTTCACCACCAAATCACTAATGCATTGGGTTTTCTGGCACCTTTTTTTATAACCAGCATCAACTATTTCAGCAATGAAAGCTACTGTAGCTCTTCTACTTAATCTGACTACATGGGCCAGCCTTCGCTCTCTACCTTCATCAGCAAGCTTTGGCCCGTCCATGACCCTGTTTCAAGTTCACAAGTATTCATTCTTTGGAGCACTTTTGGTAGTTCCGCTGCAGAAAAGCTGCAGTTCTGATGTAGTCGTCTAGCCATCACAATGTGGCAATCAGTTACAATATCTAGTTACAATGACACCTGGAAGCCAATGAAATACATGCCTGAAGTTGATGTAAGAAAAAAAAAAAAAAAAAAAAAAATGGACAAGTGTAAGGTTTAAAGTGACTTTGACAAAGGTCAAATTGCGATGACTAGACAACTGGATAAGAGCAGCTTCAGATCCCATAGAAATATGTCAGAACACACACTTTTGGTGGCAAAAGGGGGAACCTACTCAATATTAAGCAGGCTGTCATAATGTCTGTATCACTTTATTTTAACTATAGTCTTGAAGAGTAAGAGCATGCTAATTGTAAACAATAACGATTTACGAGGTGAAACAGAAACTTATACTTTCCTGCCTACAAAAAATTAAAAATCACTAATTTACAATTGCAACTTTTCAACTTGTAATAGTCTTTTCAATTACCAGTTCCTTCCCTGTTCATGGAGTGACATCAAATAAACATGACCACTCGCACTACAAACTCTCTCCCAACTTTCAAATGAGTTTAGACAGTCTCAGCTTTACATATGTTCACATACAGACACACTAATTGTTCAAGTCTATAACACTGGCTATACTTATCACTGTTTTAAAAATTAATTATCAATACTAGACCCACCACCAATGTTAGTCACTAACATTACTTATGATTGTCCAATGAAGTTGTTCTGTCGTTTCATTCCAAAAGGTAATGCAAAATATATGAACTTCACTAAAACAACACTGTAAAAAGTGCCTAAAATAACTTAATACTCAGAACAACACTGTAAAGGGAGGTACAGTAGATTTTATGAGCGTCATGTTCTCTGACAAAGCAAACACAAGACATACGGTGACTGAGACTAGTAATGGGAGTTGGTAACTCTTCCATAATGTCTTCATCAGTTTGCGGAATCCGATCAATTATTAATCAGTTTAATGGCACAGTGCAATGCTTCTTTGATCATTTAGGTTTTTTAACTCATCTACCAAAAAACAAACCAAAACTGAGATGAGATGAGATTTAAGGATTACAATAGGTCTTGGTGGTTATAAATTTTCATGCTCTGCATACCGACTGTGAAGTTTGTCACCTGAAAGGTGAGTACAACGCAAGCAATCAGGGCCGAATTCCGCACCCTTTGTTCCATGTAAAAATGCATTCCAATGTTTCGGCTGAGACTCATATGAAGTCCTACTGAGCTGAATCGAGTTGGTATCGTTCAAAGTTATGATGAATTTAGTACTAATTTAATTACAATTGTTCTTTCCCAATCAGTCATACAGCTGTATGACTAGTATGTGGTTACCCATACAGCTAGTAACTGGTTAGCCATATGGCTAGTTCCAGATAGCCAACCATGCTTTGAGCATGAGCAGGTATTGGCAGGATATGCATGCGCGTTTTCACAGTCATAAAGATGTGCACAAAAAACATGCAACATCCGTGTCTTAGGACATTTTAACGATTAAAAGTGATTGACATTCTTCATAATCAATCTTAATCTTTCCTGTACCTTTTAAAACTTAAAATGTACAGTCAATAAACTGATCAGGTAGTATCCCACCAATAACATAGACCAGAGTCCATATGCCCCCCTACACACACTTTGCATCTCGAACCCCAGGTGAGAAATGGCATTATTACGATTTGCAATAATTTGAAACTTCCCACTTGTCCCATGAATGCAGAACACCACATTGGCATTCAATCATTACTTCAAAAGCTCAAAGAATGAAGTTAAGCGTGTGCTTTAGCTCTGAAAAGACGTGACACGCAAATATTATCTGTCTCCATCTATACTGTATAGATAAAAAAATAAAGAAATAAATCCCATAACTGTACAAGACAGTGTTAAAGAAAATCACAGATAGCCATCTTTCCATACTGGCAGGAACTATACAGGAGAGAAAAAACTGTCAGAAATAAGATAAGATGCCAAACATAGATAAATATTTTCCCAGGCTTTCGGGCTTGTGCATTTTCTTTCCCTTAACTCACTCACAATATGTGAGATTTTGAGCTTTGCACAAAGTGACTGCTGTAAACACAAGGTTGTAGCCGTGTGCTGTTCATTAACACATTCAGTCCAAACATGATGATGATAATGATGGTGGTGTTTGGAACAGTCTCAGAAGCCGGATGTTTTTCTCAGATCATCATCTTTATTGATTACTATGATCCAATTTACAGAGAGCCAGTGAAATTTAATCAGACTTTAAAGCTTTCAATCCAAACCAATGTTTACTCATTATTTCGGCCATATATAAAAATTACACACTGCTGTAACTATACATTACGACTCAATTCTTATGGTCAAAACTTATGCTCTGTAAGCAGGACTACAAGAAACGGTATTATCTGCCCTTTTTGTACCTCAATCGGTTGAATGTAAAAGAAGTAGATCTTATTACCAAAACACTCCAGGCAGTGATCATGAAGCATGTTGACAAGTCCAGAAAAATACTGGCTTATCCGGTATATTCTGAGACGCCAGCAACTTTTGTTTTGTTTAACAAACTCATGCCTCAGCATGGATGATAAGACATTAGTTTCTAGACAATAAACTTGAAATGTGGAAAAGAAAGAAATCCAATTGATGTGCATTTGCAACTGAGAACTACATTGTGATCTCGATTATATTTGTTGGGAATTTCACAAGAAAACAGAAACTTGTTACTCAGAGCCTGGCACGCAATGTGATTAGAAACACATTAGGCGTTTTTTATTACTTTGTAAAGGCCACGGTATACGAGGGCAAGACATGATGCATATAAAAACTTTACACGAAGAGACAGCTGATAAAATCACACTAATACAGCTAATGGGAGAAATGGGAGTGTTTATAACCTACATTTACTCCTTGTGCTAATGGATGTATGTTTGTGTGTGTATGTTTTTTTTAGATCACCTTTTTCATTGATTGAATGTAAATTGAGTAAACTAGTTCTCACTCACTCTATGCCACTTATCCTGGACAGGGTCCCCAGGAGGATATTTCAGGCTATACACCCTGGACAGGATGCCAATCAATCACAGGACACACAAACAAGCACGCACAGACACTAAGGGCTAATCTGAATGCCTTTGGACTGTTGGAGGAAACCAAAGTACCTGGAGGAAACCCACCAATCACATGGAGGACATGCAAACTTTATGGAAACAGACCTGCGACCCTAGAGGTGCGAGGGAACGGTGCTAAACACTACATCACTGTGCTACTAAACCTAGCTTTCTGTAGCCTTGCCTTCCTTCAGGAAGTTACCCAAACATCCTTTGCATAGCGGCACGGTCGTGTAGTGGTTAGCACTGTCGCCTTGTATGTCCAGGGTCCAGGTTCAATTCCCGCCTCCGTGTGCATGGAGTTTGTATGTTCTCCCCATGCCTGGTGGGTTTCCTCCGGATACTCTGGTTTCCTCCAACAGTCCAAAGACATGCAGATTAGGCTAACTGGAGTTCCCAAATTGCCCGCAGTGTATGAGTGTGTGCCCTGCGATGGACTGGCACCCTGTTCAGGGTGTACCACGCCTCGTGCCCTAAGTCTCCTGGGATACACTCTGAATACAGGATAAGGCGGTATAGATGATAATGGGTGAGTGATCAATTGCACAGACATTTCTGTTGCAAAACACTTTCTTGCTTTAGATGTACAATGACAAAAACCTGTTGAGCAGTGTTTTTTTTCTCCACTATTTAAAAAGCCAATCCTATTGAAGCTAAGAAACAATCCCTCTTAAACCAGCTTTGTCCAGTTAGTAAAACTCCAACCGCTGTAGCTTGTAAAACAGGCTTAATGGCACCGAAAAGAAATGGCTCTATTATTATTATTAAACATTTATACTTAACCTGAAGCTCTGCGTTGGGTTAAACAGTCTACAAAGTATGTATATGGTTTCAAAAAACATCAAATCTCAATCAAGTCTAATGAATATGTGGATGAAACTTTTTTTATTTTATAAACAAACGCCATGAAACCTAAACAAGGATGTTTTTTTTATTTGCATTGAGTAAACAAGGAGTGTCAGAACAGTCGAATAAAAGTGCCGAGGCGGATAGAAAACACCTTTCCGTGGGTTAAATGTCTCGCGTTTGTAATGAAAACGTTTCCCGAAACGCTACAGTAAACAAACAAGCGGCAAACAAGCAAACAAGTAACGCGCGTGCTCACCTTTGAAGTTCAGTCTGTGTTGAGAAACACTGTAGCGCGAGCCTGGGCTCAAAGCAACTTCTTCATTGTATCCTTTGAATTCCTTTTGATCAGGAAACAAAAATGTCCTTTTTTGCGCCAGGAAAAAAGACAAGAGAGACGCTACACCACTCCGGAGCTGTAAATCCGAGGACTCTCTCAGTCTCAGTCTCTCAGTCTCTCTCACTCTCTCGGACTGCCGAAGTGCAAAGGTTTTTTTTTTCCCACCCTCTTTTTCCTCGAGATCACGTGACCTCTTGTTTTTACAGGTAAGCAGAAATGACGCGGATGTGCAACGCACCTGAGAAGCCAGCAGCTAACAAACAGCTCTCTCGCGCGCTCTCTCTCTCTCTCTCTCGCTCTCTCCACAAACTGGTTTGCCTGTAGCTGCAGCTTCGCCCCTGAGAGCCGCTCAGGAGAAACAGGAGGGCAGGAAAACTCGCCTCCCCCCCCGAGCACCGCTGCTCTGATAGGCTGCCGAGGACCGAGAGGGTCGTTCGTGTGGCGGGTGACAAACACAAAACGCGGAATGCAAATTAACAAGGGAGAACCAGCGAGTCGTGTGAACACACACACACACACACACACAAAAGTTATGAATGGTTCAGAGTGAGTGGGCGTGGCTACCGCGGCCACTTCATTAGGATATAATTAAACGGAAATGGCCGTCACTTGTTAGCGTTCCTACAAGTTCTCCCCAAATTGAAAGAGAGAAAACACACTTCCATACATACATACATACATACATACACACATTCTCTCTCTGTCTCTAATACTGTGGCCGAGCTTTTCACCGCCTACTGGAACAAAAGCAATCCCTTCCCTTCCCGCTTTAAGCTCATGATCACTGTTTTTGCGTCGGTTTAATCCATGTTTGAAAACTCTGAGAGGGTTTCTCACATCTTCCTCAAGTGGGCGTCGTGTGTTTGAGAAAGCTTTAAAGACTGAGGCATTAATCTGTAAAGAGAGTTGTTAAATTGGTGGTGGTCTAGGTGTGTGTGTGTGTGTGTGTGTGTGAGAAAGTGAGAGAGAGAGTGTGTGTGTGTGTGTGTGTGTGAAAGTGAGAGAGAGAGAGAGTGTGTATGTGTGTGTGTGAGAGAGAGAGAGAGAGAGAGAGAGAGTGCTTTTATAGGACTAAATGTACCCACAAATACCTGACTGGTTTGAGTATGTGTGTGTGTGTGTGTGAGTGAGTGAGTGTGAGAGAGAGATCACTAGCGTCCCCACAAAGATACCAGGATACCAATACTGGACATGTTTGACTTTCTGGGGACATTTGATTGTGGGCATGATTTGATATCTTGGTGTCTACAAAATGTTCTCACAAGAATACCAATAGCTGACAGGCTTGACTTTGTGGGGACATCTGGTTTGTCCCGACATGGAAAATGGTGTTTAAAAAAAGAGATCTAGGAATAGGTATGTGTGTCAGTGTGGGCGTGCTTATATAGCTAGAGATCTTGTTGGTGAGGACCAAATGTCCCCACAAATACCTGACCTTGTTTGATTTTGTGGGACATTTAGTTTGTTGGATTTTTTTCTTTTCTTCTGTGTATGGGTGTGTGCGCGTGTGTGTGAGAGAGAGAGAGCGAGAGAGAGAGATTGGTCAAATGTCCCCACAAAAATACCAGGATATACCTCGACATGTTTGGACATTTGATTTGTGTGAGTGGGTAAGTGTGTGAGTGAATGTCAATCCCTGGCATGCTCTGATAACTTGGTGTCTGCTAAATGTTCCCACAAGGACAGTGCAACAACCAATAGTTGACAAGTTTGACTTTGTGGGCACTTATGGTTTGTCTCAATATGGGAAAATTGCATCAAAAAGAAGTCTAGGAATAGGTGTGTGTGTGTCAGATTTTTTTGGTGAGGACCAAATGTTCCCACAAATACCTGACTGGTTTTATCTTGTGGTTTTTTGTGTGGATTATCTTTTATTTTTGTGTGTGTATGTGTATGTGTATGTGTGTGTGTGTGTGTGTGTGTGTGTGTGTGTGTGTGTGTAAGAGAGAGAGAGAGACAGAAAGAGAGACAGAGATGGAGATCATTTGTCCAAATGTTCCCAAAAAAATAGCAGTAATTGTTTGACTTTATGGGGACAATTGATTTGTATGTGTGTGAGTAAGTGTCAGCCCCTTTTGGCATATTTTGATATCTTGGTGCTTATCAAATGTCCCCGCAAGGATGTCACTGGTTGACAAGTTTGACTTTGGGACAAACCAGATGTCCCCACAATATGAAAAACGGCATTGAAAAGAGGTCTAGGATCAAATGGTTGTGTCAGTGTGGGCATGCTTTTATAGCTAGATATCTTCTTGGTGAGGACAAAACGTCCTCACAAAATTATACTGGTCAGGTATTTATGTTTGTTTTGTTTTGTGTGTGTGAAGGAGAGATTTTGACATGACAAATGTACTTAACGTTACAAAGATGCCAATACTGGACAGGTTGCGGGGCCATTTGATTGGTAATTTGTGTGTGTGTGTGTGTGTGTTGGCATGCATTTGTAGCTTAATAACTTAGTGGGGACTAAATGTCCCGATACTTGACAGGTTGGACTGTGTGTGTGTGTGTGAGTGAGAGTGTGTGAGTGTCAGTCCCCGTGGGCATGCTTTGATATCTTGGTGTGGACCAATATGTGAGAAGTTTGACTTTGCAGGGACATCTGGTTGCCCTCAACATAGCTTAAAAAAGAGGCTCTTTAAAGATCATTTGGATTGTATGCGTTAGTATAATATTAATTATCTGCGGTAATGGAAGGTGTGTGTGTGTGTGTGTGTGTGTGTGTGTTCCAGCTAAAGGATTTGAATGATTTATGATTATTCTACCATGTCTGAGGGGTGAAAGTGTTGTCCTTGCCCTGTGGACTTGAACAGATGCGCTTTTTTTCTCTTCCCTCATTTGTTTCTCTCCAGCTGCCAGCATCTCCATCACACGACACACACATGCATACAATGTTCGTTCTCAGAGCCCTACATACAGAGCCTTCTCATTTTCTATAAAGACATGAGCAAAGGGTGGGGGGAGCGAAAGAATAATGACGGCTGTCGTGAAAAGTGAGACAGGTCTTTACATGCTGAGTATTCTATAATTGGAGCCCTTTGTTCGGGTAGAAAAGCAATAATCTGGCACTTTTGTCCCTCTCAATGGAGCTGTCACACTCCTTTTCACCAAATCTTGGAAAATGGCTGAATGAAAGGAGACAGCATCATAACAGTTCTGTTTTATATTACAGTAGGCTATATGCAGATGAAATCAAAATATTTTAAAATATTCAAAGTTTTACAAAATATTGTTAACCTGTTAATCAGGAATATACTGAAAAACTTCATGCTATAAAAAAAGTACTAAATAATTAAATAAAATGAAAACATAGATGCCATAGAATAATTGAAAGGGCCAGATTAAAATTGTGTAAATCTGTTGCCCTCTAATGGCTGGAAATGTAACAACAACTAAAATTAACAGTATAAAGTATTACCCATACGTTTTTGCATCGTGTATTTTACAGGTATATTTTATTATTATTATTATTATTATTATTTGTATTAATTGTTGTGTCAAGAGTTGGTCCACAATGCTTCCCGTGAGATGGGGGATTAACCAATGGACAGTCCAACAGCAGAAAGAGACTAGCCTACAGTATATCTTGTGAGGCAGCAGATAAAAGGAAAAGAGGGAGGAGAAGTCTGTGTGAGAGGAAAAATAATGTGACTATTTTTAGACATGCATAATGATCTGATTTTCTTTCCCTTCTTTCAGTGGTGAGCTAAATGAATGCTGTCAATATGATATATTGCGGAATATGTGTAAAATCATTACAGCCATGCTTTATAAGTCTACAGATGCAAAACCAAACTCATACAGCCAAACACTTTAAAAAGTAAAAACATGAATAAACAGACCAGGGACACAAGAGGTTTTTTTTGGGGGGCGGGGGGGGGGGGGTGTTATTTTACGGTGCAAGTCCATGGTTCCCCTATTCAGCAGGTCTCTATGGAAAAGTCTATTGCGAATACAAAACTAGCAATTAAGTTGTGAGTGTAGTTTTTCTTTATCCTAATCCAAGTGTTTTTGGTTAGTGTGCCAACAAAATTCCCGGTTTATTGTGAATAGTACATTTGCTGTTTAGAATCGTAAAAGCAGAGGCTTTGCTGTTTGTAGTGAAAATAGTCTTTGTCTGATAAAGCATTGCTGTTCACAAGTACTGGGTCAAAAAGGCCAAGGCTTGTATTTTTTTGTATAGTCTACAGATGGCCATATTTCTTATGAACATATATATTGTCCTATAAACATATCTAATAATCAGATACCTAGGGAGAACCTGAATAGCTGTACCACAAGATCACAGCATGATTTCTCTCGCCTTCATTCTGACACATTCCACATATCCATGCTTCATCAGTGTGCTGATTTTAAGAGCTAGATAATGAGAGATGACTGATTAACAAGCTAATCAAAAAAAAAAAAGAATCAAATAATTTGAGAACACAGAAGAACACACACAAGGTTTGACTGTATAAAGAACAGTATTTTAAAACTTCCTCTCGTAATCTACTAAATCACATTTCGATTATGTTCGAGTCATTCTGCTGAGTGGCTGAGTTTTTATAGCTGGTTGCGACCAAATAATAGACTCTGCGAAGCAGGAAAAATCCAATAAAAGCATTATGAATCTTTCATCAGAGTGAATATTGCCTTTTAGCTAACCTTTAGGGGCAAAACAATGCATTTCTTCATACTGAAGCAATATCAAAATTTTTATATGAGCTTTTTTTTAGACATGATAAAATATTTATATTATTAAGAATTAAACTCAAAGTGGTGAAAAAAAGATTATAAACACTCACTGGTCACTATGGTAATGGGTAGTGCCACCTTTGCTCTTAGAACAGTCTCAGTTTATGCCCGGCTGTATTCCACAAGATATTGGACACATTCTGTTGAGCTTCTGATCCATGTTTACATGACTGAGTAATACAATATAACTGCATGTCCGGCAAATCACATGTTCTTTCACATGGATGCAGGATACATCATGCTGGAAGGAGCCATTATAAGATGGTATACTGTGGCCATGAAAGAAAACATGGCTAGTAAACAGTACTCAAATGCTAATTTTGGTATTATGGTACCAGTCAAAAGTTTGGACACACCTTCTAATCCAATATTTTTTGTTTTGTGATTTAGTTTCTACATTCTAGAACAATAATGTGAATTTCAAAATGAAATAACACTGAATGAGGCAATTAAATAAAAACAGTCAGTGGATATTTCAAGACACAAATGTCAGCTGTTCTGGAACAGTTCTTGCAAGACCAGTATTGTTAAGTGATTTTGCAAAACTTGTCAATGTTTGGATATAAGTTTTGGTTTATTTTCTACATTCTAGAACAATACTGGAGATTTCAAAACTATGAAATAATACATATTGAATTAGATAATTCCATAATTAGGTAATTCCATATACAACAACACCAACAGCAACAACAGTCAGTTGTTATTTTAAGATAGGAAGGTCAGGTGTTCTGAACCAGGTTTTGTGAGAACGTTATTGTCAAGTGCATTTGCAAAACCCATCAATCATCATAATGAAACTGGCTGTCATGAAGACCATCCCAGGAAAACAAGACCAAAACCTTCCTCTGCTGCAGGGGTATTAGGGTTCATTTAGAGTTAGCAGCCTCAAAAATCACCAATTAATAGCACCTCAGATTAGAGCCGTTATGAAGGCTTTACAGGGGAGATTACTGTATACTTTGGATGCCTTCAGCAATGTTTTACGATGTAGAAAAAAAAAATCAGGAAAGGCCATGAAATTAGAAGGTGTGTTCAAACTTTTGACTGGTACTATATGTAGAGAGGCGACACGGTATAGTGGTATAGTGGTTTGCACTGTTGCCTTGCACCTTCAGGGTCCGGGTTTGATTCTCGACCAGGCTCGATTCCTGTCTCTGTGTGCATGGATTTTGCTTGTTCTCCCCGTGCTTGGTTCGGTTTCCTCCGGGTACTCCGGTTTCCTCCCACAGTCCAAAGAAATGCAGGTTAGGCTAATTGGCATTCCCCAAAAAATTGCCCGTAGTGTGTGTATGTGTGTGCCCTGCGATGGATTGGCACCCTGTCCAGGGTGTACCCTGCCTCGTGCCCTAAGCCTCCTGGGATAGGCTCCAGGTCCCTGCGACCCTGAATACAGGATAAAGCGGTATAGAAGATGAGTGCGTGAATGATATAATAGTACATAACATAATAACAATAGTATTAGCATAGCATATCATTCAGGTATTGGCGCTATTTCAAAGTTCTTTAAAGAGATATTGGCATATGTACTGATTAAAATGCATTACATGAATATAGATTATAGATTATAGACTTGATCTAAAGCTATTAACAAGTAAAAATTTATACAGATCCAATAATGTAACTTAGCAACATAGGGTTATAGGTTCTTGTCCAAGAGATCAAAAGTGGCAATTTGGCAATTCAGGGATTTCTGCTATTTCAGTTTCTTAGGACCGCTCTCAAATATTTGCATAACCTTTAGACAAAATGAAAAGAAACATTTGCATAACCTTCAGACAAAATGAAAAGAAAAACTAAATGACATTCATACTGACAAGACATTTAGCATGTTAAGTTTTGTTCCTTATTAGATAAAAAACGATCTCTAGTGTATTTTAGGATTTTGGAGCAATAATAGTGAAACTCAACCTTCTGAACCCTCTTAGCTGTAGCATTTATGATATTTATAGCAAACTCCATGCACACAGAGACGGGAATTGAGTCTGGTCGAGAGTCGAACCCGGACCCCGGAGGTGCAAGGTGACAGTGCTAACCACTACACCACCATAACAAATCACTTTATTTTTACTTTTGATATGTATTTAAATTTAAATATGAATTGAAATTTACTTTTCATACATTTTTTTATTTGAAGGCAATAACTTTTGGATTTTAATCACATACATTACTGCACAGTGAAATCTTTTATTCTTCGCATATTCTAGCTTTTTTTTGTTTTGTTTTAAATAGGCTGGGGTCAGAGCGCAGGGTCAGCCATTATATAGCACCGCTGGAGCAGACAAGGTCAAGGGCCAAACAGCTCGACCCGCCGACCTTCCAATCAATAGCTCAGAGCCTTAACACACTGAGCTACCACCACCCTATTTTTAGTCAAATGCAAATGTAAATTAAGGACTTGCTTTTACTGGACTAATATTTTACCAAGGGGAACTCTACTTTTACTCAAGTACATGATCTTTGTACTTCATCCACCACTGTCCAAGACTGGATTCAGACAGCCTCTCTTGTTTTTCATATGCCATCATCTTCACTAGCCTCTAGATGTCACTACAGATAAGCATTTCATTTTTCCCAAGGTCCTCACAAGTCAGAGTCGGCCATTTTTTCCTGGTGTAACCAGCTTGACCTAACTCATAAAGGACTTACTAATGAATTAAGTAGAAGTACAGTGTGTTTAGGCTGCGAACATGGATTTTTCCAGAACAGGGCCTGAGAACTGTTGCTACCTGATCCAGTGGTGCAATGATTTACAGCTGTTAGTGCGACTTCATATCTAACTTTGACATTTGTGCTATAACTCTGTTCCATAAAACTGTTCATCAAATGACAGCAGTAAGTGTGTGTGCACACTAAAACTGCGCAGTCTGTGTTTATATGGATCTGTGATGCCGAACGTTGCCACATATGGTACTGATAGTGCATTCCTCGCTGGTTAATGAACTTTCATTCCGTCCTGTTTGACAAGAAGTCCAAACATTTTCCTCTTTTTTTTCCATCTCGTCTTCCTTCCATCACTCTCATTAGCTGTCTCATGTTTGTTTTTGACTCAGATGGTAGCACTTAAACAGACATATTTAAAACGACAGGCAGAGTGTATATTTATATTTGAGGGATTGTACATAAAGAGATATCTTAGTTATTGTTAAGTCTGAAATAAATTAAAGAAAGAAGAATTATTGCTTGATGCTTCTGCTTCACCTCCATACGTTCACTGGCCGGCCCCTGAACTGCAAGAGAGGGACACACATACACACACACACACACATGGTTCTCTGTTTATTATCAGCAAAGAGAGCACATTAGAGCCTTTGGCACGTAAATCCTGTACATCAAAAGAACAAAAGTCATTAATATGTAAGTCATACAAAGACATGGAGAGAGACAGACAATAGGAAGCACATTAGCATTTTCCGATGAGACAAAAGGGTTCCAGTGAGACATTTACATGAATATTCATTACGACACGGGTAGCATATAAGTAATGAAGAAGCATTTAGAATGAGGGGGATGTTTTATGGACATTTATCATTAAATCAGTTATCATTAGTTAAAGAGTCATTAATAAATTACCATTATGTATCATGATCTATTCCTCTTTTCATCTCTTTGTCAAATTTGAGGCTTCTTCTATACCACTCTAGTTTGAGGTATTTTTAGGATTAAGGATTTACAGTTTAACATCTTTTGTTGCCAGGGTTTGAGGCAGGAACTTGTAATGATTGGACTGTTAATGCCAGTGTTGGGTGTAACGCGTTGCAAAGTTAGAGTACTCGGATTACTTTTTTGATGTAATGAGTAATCTAACGGGTTAGGTCTGCCACTTATGTACTCAGTTACTTAGTTATTTTTTCAAAAATGTAATCCGTTATTCAGACAATTTATGTAATCCGTCAGCGAGACAGCAGTCATTCCCAATCCATTAGTGTGTGTGTATGTGTATGTTTGTGTGTGTGAAAGTCATCCTACAAGCCACGCCCCCGATAACCCGCCCCTCTTCTGTTATTCCTATGCGGTTTGACTATGCAAGGATCGGCACGCGGAACGATGGAATCGTGATGTACTGCACTTACGGCTCCCGCCGTAGGTGAGATCGGGGTATTAGTAGTTAACAGATCATGGGCAAAACTTTGCTGTGTGATGATGGCAGAATAATTATAAAGGTCTTGACTAAAACAACATGCATGAGGAATTAGAAAGGGGTTTTCATTTTCTGCAATGGAAAAGTACTCGAACTAGTTAATTTTATCAGAAAGTAACGCTGAAATGTAACTGATTACTTTTTAAAGACAGTAATTTTGTAATGTAATTTGTTACTTTAAAAAGTAACGTCCGAACACTGCTTAATGCTTAAGTGGCACAGATCTGTGCCGCAACACAATATAGGTCGATGATTTAAAAACATTTTGTCATATGTAAATGTGGAGCCCTCAAAAACAGCATATTATTATTTTTTTGATAAAGGACATGACCGTAATCATGTGTATCTGTGCTATTTCTTTGACTACATTATGTGACCCATTTTTAATTTTTTATTTTTATTTGCTGAGTCATGAATAAAATTTATTTTATTTAAATTTAAATTAAATTAAATTCGGTTCATCATATTGCCTATGAAAAAAAGGATACGTCACTCTATATTGCACAATCCCAGGCCCTATATAATATATATTTATTAAAAAAACAGTAAAACAAAAAATGGCTAAAATCCTCAGGATTTTAAGAGCTATGTCTCTATATTTTAGCTTCTCAGATTAAAATGATAGAAATTTCCTATTCATATACCTGTTTGGTGTGTTCTCTGAACGTATCTCCTGTATCGTACTCAGTGGTGTTACAGAGAGGTCAGACTGTTCCAGATCCTCATGTTAAGTGATGAATGTGGCGCATGAAGGACAGAGTTAGTTTACGCAGAGACGGAAACGCACTGTCACATACACGGGCACTTCACCTTGTTCACAAAGCTTCACAGAGCCACATCAACTCATCAGACTGTTTTGAACGTTTGCTGTCTGGGACATAAATACTGCTACAAACCATTAACTGAAGATGTGCTCATTTATAATACATTAAGAAAAAAAAAAAGCCCAGTCATCGTCTACTGTACAATATCAGGGCTTGGGTATTTCCCACGTCTACTGGGAAAAAAAAAAAGCAAATGTTTTCCAGCACCCCTTTCGTAGCTCTCGGTTTGTGATTTGTGATTTAAAAGTTTTTTAAATTAATCATACAACTTAGTCAGAGTAGTGTTACACATTCTCTAGGAGCGGTAAGAAAAGGTGACTGGATTTGTGTTATGTTTTAGCACTAAGTGTTTCCTGACCTATCATTTCTTTAAACATGTACAACAATTTCTCAGTATTTCTTTTATATTAATGTTTAGAAATAACTCTGGTCTACGATTTTTACGCAGTGAACATTACATAGAAAAAAGTTTGTGGACAACTGACCATCAAGTGCTGACTGGAGTACATCTACTGCTAGATACAATTTGCTGCACCACAATCACACCACCACTGAACATGTACTGTTTGGCGAATGGAATGCAAACAACTAGACTTTTCACTAGATTTTGAAGTGTGCCTGTGAGGATTTGTGATCATTAAGCCACAAGAGCATTAGTGAGATCCGGGACTGAGGTTGGACAATGAGGTCTGAGGAGCAGTCGGTGTTCCAGTTTGTCCCAAAGATGTTTAGCGTGGTTGAGATCAGGGTTCTGTGGAGGACTTTGGAGTTCTTCCACTACAACTTTGGCACATGGAACAGGGAAATTGTAATGCTACGGTATGCAAAGGCATTCTGGGCAATTTTGTGCTTCCAACTTTGCGCCAACTGTTCGGAGACGAATCATGTATGGTCGTGATGGCCAGGTGTCCACAAACTTATGGCCATACTTTATAGCTGTTATTCACTGACATGGACACTAAAGTTACTACTTAATATACATTACCAGTCAAAGGTTTGGATGGGCTACCTAATACCATGGTCTTTCCTGATTTTTATTTCTTTCTATTGTAGGACAATCCTGAAGGCATCCAAAATATGAAATAATCTCCATTGAACAGTCAGTTTAATTCAATTTTATTTATATAGCACTTTTAACAGTGTTCATTGTCTCAAAGCAGCTTCAGAAAATGAAAAGAAAATGAAAAAGACATTGAAGTGTGTCTGCTACTTTCTAATCTGAGGTGCTGTTGATGATTTTTGAGGCTGGTAACTGTATATGAACTTCTTTTTTGAAGGGAAGTTTTAATTGTGCTTTCATAGGAAGGTCTTCATGAGAACCAGTTTCATCATAGTGCTTAATGGGTTTTGCAAATGCATGTTGTTGACTGTTTTTTTTTTTTTTACTTAATTATCTAATGCCATAGGTGTTATTTTATAATTTTAAAATCAGTATTGTTCTAGAATGTAGAAAATAAATTCATGTACACCATCATCAAACCCAACTTTCGAATCCTTTTTCAAAATAATTTTGTCGCAGTTCAATGGTCTTCTGCTGCATGGTTTGTCTTCAGTGCTAGTTTCCCCATGCTTAAAATTTCTTCATCCATCTGTGCACATTGGTTTGTTAACGGTGTCATCAACTTCCACAAAGGGAATTTTCACAGAGGATTCAACAGCTGGGATGCAAATACATGGCTTAAATAGTATGAACCATTGTAATTAATAAAACATTAAACAATTTATGTTAATAATAATTAAAAAAAACAATGTATTACAATGCAAGTCCAGTACTTATTTGAAATAGCCTGGATCAAAAAAAAAAAAAAAAAAAAAGCACAATCCAAGTGTTCAATCAAGATCAAATAACAGATCTGATCTAATGCCAGTAATAATGGAATGCTTTAAGATATAACTCATAAATTTAACTAGTAAAAATGTCATAGTGAATCAAAGTGATATAACAGACTTAGATTATGCTGCTAAATCTATCCAGGCAAGATATCTTTGTTTTCTCAGATAAGCCCCTTAACAGCTTATGTGAGTTTAATTTTCCTGAGCTGATGATGACGCATATTAAACATATTATCTGATGGGAATCTGGAGTCTTCTCAAAGTTAGTTGGTTTGAACCCTGAACCCTGAAAGCCAGTTTAGGCCTGCAATGGTATCACCACAAGCCCCTTTGATGGCTCACACATGGTCTGCTTCCTGTTTCACTGTCTGTGTCTTTGGAAAGAGGAGTTCAATCTCGAGAAGGGATGTGAATGTCTGCACACTCACAAACCCATACGCAGTATCCGGGCTGACCCGACGACCCTTTCCCTCCTCTGACAAGCACTCTCACTTCCTTCAATCACACACACACACACACACACACAAATATACACACAAACACTTGTATACACAGAGCTCTACCATATTTCATCTTTAGTGGGAGTCCCTAGGCAATCGGTGACCTTTGACCTTTGACCTTTGAGCTGTCCCTGTGGACCGATTTCCTTTGTGTGTCTCCCGTAATCAGTTTCCATTAGTTCATTCATGGTCAGTTTCCGTGTGTGTTTGGGCACTGAGACACTAACAGGGACAAAATGACTCATACTTATCTTGTAGTTTCATACTGTACTCACATTTTGTCCTCATCATTTTACTGTGTTAACATTTTATGCTCTTGATTTCGCCATCAAACATAGCTATGATTTATACTGTAATTCTTTTTATAATGCTACTTTACCAAGTGTTTAAGTGTTCCCTAAACATGGTGTTTTTTTTTTCTTACCATAATGTTTTTACTGACAGTTCAGCCTTATCCTTTCAGGTTTTAATAATGTGTTGAAACCTTCTCAAGAATTTCAATATTTTATCTGCAGATCAATAATTTGACCTTTAATATACTTCAACTTTTTTGCCATGCGGTGTACAAAGGTCTGCCAATATCTAATGTTTAATAATGTAAGTGAACTTCTTCACATACTTTGAGAAGCTTATACGTTTATTATGAGTATGTATTATTACTGTATATGATCAAAGAAAGGTGGCACAGTGGCGTAGTGGATATCACAGTGGTCTCGCGTTTCCAGGGTCGAAGGCTTGAGTACCACCCCTGTGTGCGTGGAGATTGTATGTTCGCTCTGTGATTCCTCCAGGTACTCCAGTTTCCTCCCACAGTGCAGGCGTGCAGATGAGGCTAATTGGTGTTTTCGAATTGCCCCTAGTGTGTGTGTGTGTGTGTGTGTGTGTGTGTGTGTGTGTATGTGTGTGTAAGTGCACCCTGTGATTGGTTGGCATCCTGTCAAGGGTGTGCCTTGCCTAGTACCCAGAGTACCCTGGGATAGGCTTCAGACTTCTTGTGTCAAAGATAGCTCCAGGTAATCCAAGGAGAGTTCACTCCCATGCTCATTACCACATTCACAAAGTGTTTTATATAAAAATAAAAATCATACATGTGACAACATAAACATCACTAGAATAAAAAAGATTACTTCGTGTACATTTTGTTTTGTCTCCATTCTACAGATATCAGTATCATCTAGAGTGATACTGATACTTCATCTATATATGTTTACAGTATATAGTATACTGTATATATTCATGTCATATTTTTTATATTTTAATTCTATGTTTGATACATATTCTTTTTTATACCTATTCTTTTTATACGTATATTTATTTTATTGTATTCTACTTTATGTTTATTTTTACTTTTCAGTGGCAATCATTGGGGGACAGCAAAGAAAGAATTTCATTATACAGGGGGAACATGTTTCTTTACTGTGCATATGAGAATAAAAACTTGAAACTTGAATCATCTTTGTCTCCACTTCTGTGCAGTCTTCTATAGCCTACTAGTGGGACAAAAGCTCCCCTGTGGAAACTCTTCCTGCTTAATTTGTCAGTAAGTGGGTGAGTTGGTGAGTGCGTAAAAGAGTGTGTGAGTAAATGGCCATATGAATGGGTAATTGGGTGAGTGAGTGGGGGAGTGAGTAGGTAAAATAATGACTGAGTGAGTGTGTGAATGAGATGGTAACACAACATGAATGAATGGATGGATTTAGAGAATGGGTCGTGGAATGAGTGGGTCTGTGGGGAATTGAATGTGTGGGTGAATGATTGAGTGGAAAAGTGGGTGGATGAATGAGTGAGTAGGTAATTAAATGTGTTAGTGAATGGGTGAGAAAGCAAGTAAGTGGGTAAGTGAATAAGTGAGTGAGTGAGTTGATAATTAGATGTGTGGGTGAATGGGTGAGTTTGTGTCTGGGTAAATGAATGAGTGAGTGAATTAATTAGAGTGTGAATGGGTGAGTGATCAATGGGTGATTGGACCAGTGGGTGGGTAAATGAAAGAGTGAGTGAATGGAAGAGTGAGTAGATGGGTAAGGGAGTGAATAGGGCAGTCGGTGGCTAAATGTATAAATGGCTGAATGGGTGGTTTTCACACCAGCTCCATGAGATGCTTCACATGAACAACTAGAAAAAAACTCAAGATGTTCAAGAAATTGTGTGTAAAATGAAACAGGAACTTAAATTCCCATGGCTCTGTTATTTGGCAGAGGTCACGGTGAGGGCATGGGAGCGCTGATTTCTCACAGTGGCAACATCTAATCAAGGCTGATATGTAAAAAACAGTTATTTACAGCATTTTCAAATAGTTAGACAAACTGTGTTTAATTTCTGTATGAATCTTAGTTTGATGTATTTTAATTGTTAGTTCTTTTCTTTTGTCATGATATATGTTTGCTCATACGCATTCAATGCATTGTTTTTAGGAATGTTTATGGACACTATTATTATTATTATTATTATTATTATAAAAATGAATGTTTCTGTATAGATTTATAATCAGTTACTATTTAAACCTTCACACACTTCTGCTATTGTATTGTGCCTGAAGATGCTAGCAGCAGCCATTGTGTACATTTGGAATGTAAACAGGAAAATAATATGTATTTTATTGCATTTATTCTTTATTTGATCAACATTTAACAAGACACATGTGCTCCTTTCTTTTATAGTGTATCCTTCATCTCTCGTCGCCATAACACAACTAAGGACCAGAGGAGGGAGGAGGGATGGAGGAGGGATGGAGGAGGAGGAGGAGGAGGAAGACAAGGAGGAGGAGGTGGTGATGGTGTTTTCTGTGGAAAGCCCTAAGGGCCAAAAACTCCCATGTCTCCATCCAAAATCAAACTTGTTTTATTGGCTATGTAAAATACATTTACATTTGCAGTTGCTTCCCATAACATACATTAAAACATATTTAAATTATGTAGCACACATCATCATACATATAAAATACATGAAATTATGTAAAATAAATAAAGCCACTTTAGGTGAACAAGAAAAAATTGAATATTTAAAATAATTTGCAGGACCAGTCAAAAGTTTGGACACAAGTTTCGATGTATTTTCTACATTCTAGAACAATACCAGATATTTCAAAACCATGAAATATCACATATGGAATTAGGTAATTAAGCAACAAGAACAACCACAGTCGGTTGTTATTTTAAGACATGAAAATGTCTTAAAATAACTGGTCATGGTTGTTCTGGAACAGTTCTTGCAAGAACATTATTATCAAGTGCATTTGCAAAACCCATTAAGCACCACGATGAAACTGGCTCTCATGAAGACCTTCACAGGAAAGCAAGACCAAAACGTACCTCTGCTGCAGAGGAGAAGTTCATGTAGAGTTAACAGCCTCAAAAATCACCAATTAACAACCAGCACCTCAGATTAGAGCCGTTATGAAGGCTTTACAGAGCATAAGTAGCAGATACATCTCCATATCAACTGTTCAAAGGATATTAGTGTGTATTTCAGATGCTTTCAGCATTTTTTTTACAATGCTGAAAGAAATAAAAAATCCGGAAAGAACATAGGAGGTGGGTCCAGACTTTTGACCGGTAGTGTATATACAGTTACAGACTTGTAATGCTAAAATGGACAACCAGCAAAGTGGCTGAGTAAGGCATTGGCCACCGCACATGACCTAAACTGCTTTGATTCTGTACAATAGGTATGCCACTTAGTGTCTGTGTGGGTAAATGGTGTCGTTTTCACACTTATCAGACCATTCAGCAAACCCTCGTATCCTGTGGTACTCTAATCTAGATAGAAATGCTTTATTGTAGAATGACGATGGTCACTCAGAATAACTTTGTATTGATTTGCAGTAATCTTTCATTCTCAAGAGACAAATGTACTCAACCATGCCATCAAAATGAAGAACATAAAATATTTTTATATTACTATTTATTGTCTATGGTTGTCTGTGTGACCAATAAAATTTGAATTTGAAGAGATTGTGCATGTGTGTGTGTGTGTGTGTGTGTGCACGGGTGGTCTTGCAATGGCTTGGTGTCCCAGTCCCAGTGTAGGTGTATTCCTGCATCATGCCCAGTGTTTATTCAGTAAAGTTCTGGATAAAGTAACTGATTCTCTGAGCAGTTGTAACGAATCAATAAGTGTAGGTATTGTTAGCTGTGCTTAAGTGCACAGTGAAAATAATTATAATTAATAAAACATAGAAAAGGAACATAAATACTATATGTATACGAACAAATTTTCGAAATGCCTGGATTAAATGCCTCATGGGTGGCTTATCTGGGTTCAATTCCCGCCTCAGGTCTGTGTGCATGGAATTTGTGTAGCGGTGTATAATCTGCGTAGTGTCATGCGAAAAACCTTAATACATCGACATTCTTGCAATCATGTCCTCGTTTATTGAATTGCTGTGAATTCACATGCAGACTGGAACAAAATATAGACACAAAACACATTTAAGAACATATTATTATAAGTCATGTACATGCACAACACAAACAGGCAACCTGAGGACTTGTGCAGCTATTAAAACAGCACGTGGCAGCAATGAGCGACGTGCACGCACGCGCTGTGAAATCATGTAAGATTACATTCATTAAACAAAAACAAAATGACCAATAAAACACGTGTACATCACTGAAGGACTTATAATCACAATTATACAGGTATATAGTTTGAAATAAGCATCTAATTGAATCACTACCAAACTTTTGTGACCTACCGCTGTGAATTCACATGCAGACTGGGAAGAAGCTAAAGGTTAACATTTCCCAATACAGCGTGAGGACAGAAAATCCAAATATGGTCATACGTGCACATTGGGCTAATTGGCGTTCCCACACACATAGTGTGTGCCCTGCAGGTATACCCCCACCTTGTGCCGTAAGTCTCCTGCAGTCTCCAGGCCCCGCAACACTGTATACAGGATAATGCGGTATAAATTATGAGTGAGTGATTGGCTCGTTTGCACACTTCAGGCTTGAAAATAATGAATTTCCTATACATACTAGAATACAGTAATAAAACAAGCGACTTATAACAATTGCGACCCGAATGGCTTTCCACAGTGCATTACATTACAGAACGGTGCACGCCATCTGCGGCGTTTTGATTTGAGAACCGCCACTGGGACAAGGTTTAGGTAAGTGTTAAGGTGTTGTGTGTGCACATGCATGAATTGGATTTAATTAAAATAGACCGGATGTGTACAGAACGCACACCTGCACTGTGAGCCCGAGGTTCCTGGTGTGCGGATCAGCTATGCTTCCTTTAGCCTGGTTTTTCCATTCATAAAGTGCATGAGAATGACAGTCAGTGTGATCGTGGTATAAAGGCCAGGGTGCGCGCGCGCGTGTATATATTAACGGTCGGTCATGTTTAAATCCTTTTTGCACGCGTCTCTTATGTACTGTAGGTGTGAATTGTGTGTGTTGCTCTACACCTGTCATTATTACCTGCACAATTCCATAGAGGTCTGTTTTTAACAACACACCTGAGTACCATGTTTATTTAACACTGATGCATTAAGTGTCAAAGATGATTATGTATTATGTATTATTATTATTATTATTATTATTATTAAAATGGTGATCTGATTTTGTTTGTTTGCTTTTGTTGTCTTTAAGCAGGGGGGCAGTTGTCAGTGGAAGGGGGTAGTTTGTTGGTGTTGCTCCCAGTACACTTGCTCAGTGTGGAAACCCAATAGGAGGGAGGTTTGTGCACTATGGTCAGCTGAAGCACGGCGGCTAAAAATAATCCCCCCGCACTACTGTCCTGCCCGTGATTACACTGCTGTCTCCAACAAACTTCCAGCTCTGGGAATGAAACCGTCCTAATACCACCATCTTCCAGTAAGTAGTCATAGTTATTTAGAGGACTTTCACCTTTATTTCTTCCGTTCCTTTCTGGTTCAAGCTTGATCCATGTCCGGTCATTCTGTGCGCTTGTTTAACTTACTACATACTACACGCTCAGAGAGGAGACTGTAGTCTGTAGTGGTAAAGTCTGCATGCTGGCGGTTGTGAGTTTGTGTATTGCTCCTGTCTTTGAGACAACTGATTTTCAGCTTTTTCAGCTCTATTTCAATTTCACTTGACTGATTTGCCTCAGGAGGTTTGGCTGAGCTACAACAGGCTTCAGGCCATTAAAGGGAATCAATCACTTGTATGACCTAATGAGGGTTTTGTTTTCTTTTTAAGAAACTAGTCGATTATCAGAAATAGTCTACGTTTGAGATAAATCACTGAAGTGAAGGGTATGCGTTGTTACTCCAACTAATTCTTCTCAACTAAATCGCCAGAATGATGCGAAAGCCTATTATAATGCTGATCCAAAACAAACTAAACACAACTCTACTGTATGTCTGGTACGACTGTAACTATTGCTAGTGCTGTTACAGTTACTACTAGTACTACTACTGCTTCCACTACAATTACTTCTAGTACTAACAATATTAATATTACTACAATAATCACTATTACTACTGCAATAATTACTATTGTTAAAGTAATTATTATAACTTCTAATATCACTACAACTAGGGCTAATATTTCTACTAATACTACTCCTACTACAAATAACAATAATAATGACAACAAAAACAGCAACAACAACAACAACAACAAAGACAAGGATTAGAAGGACTAGTAAAATTAATTGCAATAATTCTACTAGTCCTTCTAATACCACCATCAAAGCTACTATTATTACTACTATCACTACTACTATCATTACTATTACTACTACTACTGTCACTATCACTACTACCACTACCAGTACTACTACTACTAAAACTACTGGTTATACTACAGCTACCTCTATTACTACTATTACTCCTACTATTACTACTAATAAAATATTTCTAAGCAGAATAAACCCCACATTGTTTGATATCCACTGTGTATATACTGTATTACACCCACACACATATGTATATATTGCACATGTTATTTTTCAGGAGCACATCCCTCTTATCTTAGGCTGCTAAATAAACCTCTTCCCTTGTAAGTCATGGAATTTCTTTCCAATTCAATTTCCCCAGTGGGATCTTGGATGGCACTGTTTACCGTATAATTTTAGGTAATGGTGTAACTCTCTATGATTTTAACATCAAATTTCCAAACATAATATACTGTATATATATATATATATATATATATATATATATAAACTGTGTGTGTATATATATATGATGGTCGCCTCAGGGTCTGTTTGCATGGACTTTGCGTGTTCTCCCTGAGCTTCCTCCCAGTTGGGTGCTCCAGTTTCCGCCCACAGTCTAAAGACATGCAGATTAGGCTAATTGGCGATCACAGATTGCCTCTATTGTTCCCACAATGGTCTTAAAATGGGAATAAATACAAGGGTAATCACCATTGGCCTCCACGGTCCCTAGACAGACTAAAGGGTTTCCTAGAAAACAAAAGTTTGGACACACCATCTAGTTCCATGGTCTTTCCTGATTTTTATTTCTTTCTACATTGTAAAGCAATGATGAAGGCGTCCAAAATATGCAATAATCTCCTCTAAACAGTTGATATTGAGATGTGTCCGCCACTTTATGCTCTGTAAAGCCTTCATAACAGCTCTAATCTGAGGTGCTGTTTGTTAATTTTTGATTTCTGATGCAAAGAAAACAGTTATTGACCCCTAACCGATGTAGCGAGTAGCTTCTCACTTCTTAAACAACCATGCATCACTGGTTGTGGCAAAGATGTTACTCTGTTTCAGAAGGGTCAGATTATTGTCCTGCATAAAACAAAGAAAACAACTAAGGAGATTTCTGAAACCACTGAAATTGGGTTAGGAACTGTAAAACACATTATTAAGACCTGGAAGAATAGTGGTGAACCATCATCTTTGAGAAAGAAAAGCTGTCGAGAAAACATCTTGAATGAGCATGATGGGAGATCATTTAAATGTTTAATGAAATGAAATCATAGAGAAGAACTTTTGAAAGAAAGCGATTGGGACTAAATAGCTGTGTAGCCTTAATAAAACCAATTATCAGTTAATTATCTTAACTGGGGGAGAAAAGCTTTAATTTGCTAGGGAGCATAAAGAATATACTGTAGAGCAATGGAAAAAGGTCATGTGGTTTAGATTTACAGTGGACTCTTTCACAATTTGAGTCAGATGAATCCTGGCATTGTCAATGTAAGAATACGCTTGTCCCATCTGGGAAGAAAAAAACTCCATAGATGTGACATTCAGTACATTCAGGTCATCAGCTGACTTAATTTTATTGCCAAATAATATGATTGAGCCTAGAACTGACCAATCGAAGCAACCCAGACATATTGTGTGTGTGTGTGGAAATACTTTCATGAAACATAGTTGTGATCTTTACTGTCCGTCTTTTTACCATGCATCTTTACTAAGCGTTTAAGTGATTTCCATTCATGATTTTGTCTGACCACATCCATAAAGTAGAAGGTTCAGCGCAATCTTTACAGGTTTTAGTACATGCCTTGTACAATTCTTAACCCATTTCCAGTCATTTCAAATCTTAATTGTTTTTGGTGCTTGATGTAGCCCAGTAATGTAACCCTTCTGAAATTTTTTTGAGGAAGCAGTGTGTTTATATATATATATATATATATATATATATATATATATATATATTACCAGTCAAAAGTTTGGTAATTGATTAATTTTCCACATTCTAGAGAATGCTAGAGATTTCGAAACTATGAAATAACGTATATGGCATTAGGTAATTAAGTAACAACAACAACAACAGTCATTTGTTGAATACAAATACAGTCTTGTATTATTTTAATACAAGAAGGTCAGCTGTTCTGTAACAAGTCTCCTAAGAAGAGTATTGCCAAGTGCATTTGCCAAACCCATCATCATGAAACTGGCGAATCATGAAAGCAAGACGAAAACTTAACTCTCGTGCAGAGGAGATGTTCATTTAGAGTTTTTTCACTTTGTAAAAAAAATAAAATAAATGTTTGTAGCTGCTATAATGTAAGTGATAACTGTCTCCATGACATTAAACAAAAGTATCGACTACTGAAAAGTGATTTGTTTTTCATTAAGAAATTAACATTTTAAATTTAAAAGTCAGTATATTACTATGATATAAAGGAATAAAACACTTTGGGTCATGTTTTCATGAGAAATATTTTTACTACAGGATTAGTGGCATATTTCTGTTATATATTCTTTAGTCACTATAGCTGGTCCATTAACTGATAAAACACATCACACCACCATGCCTGGGATTATTTTTCAGCCCATCATGTGTTATTCCTTACTTAATACGATAATATTACGTTTAGTCTGTAATAACAGGGTAGGTGAATACTGAGATGGGAAAATATTAGATCCTACCTATTGATGAATCTACTTCTCTGTCTTTCCGATGCTTTCTTCCACAGTCATTTTCAAATTAAGATTTTTTTTATTGTTAAATTCCAGTGATATGTCACAGTCTGGCTAATGGCTGATACATCTCTGTTCCCTTCTTTAGCAACCTTTGGTCCATTCAGGCAGCATGGCCTTGTCATTCTGCGGGAACGACCTCAACGACTCCTACAGCGTCACCAAAGGGGTTCTGAATAACGGCTGCTTCGTGGATGCCCTCAACCTTGTTCCACATGTCTTCTTACTCTTCATTACCTTCCCAATCCTCTTCATTGGTATGACAGAATTATACATTATTGATTAAATGACTGTTGTAATGGGTTACAATCGGTTTGCTTTCATAGGAACATGCAGCTGTGACGTTGCTGTGGAAACAATCATTATATGGATAGTGTTTAAAACCAAAAACATTCCTTCAGTTCTTTCCTTAGGCTTTGGCCTGTTTGGCTTTGGCTAACGTTGGATGAGCGTTGTAATATAGTTGTAATGGAGCATTTATGCCGAATAACATCCATTCGCGCAACATCCGACCACAACCATGGTCCCTTTAGTTTAGAAATCCGATCGGAGATTGGGACTGGCACAACAGCTTCCCACACACAGAGTGTGTAGTGTTCTGTAGTGTTGTAATTCTATATTAACTCTCTGTTTCTTTTTCTTTTGGAAATATTAAAATGAGGTGCATCTTAGCTCACTAACTCCGTTACAGTACTGTAATAGGGATCAGACTGCGCCACATCTGGTTTCACAGAACAGATTTCAGACCTTTACCCTTTGGGCTGCTTTCCAGTATGATATTTTGGTAAATTGTTCTCTGGTATTTTTTGTTATGTAGATGCATCATCAGCATGTCCCCTAGTAGTCCAGTGGTAAGCACACAGTAGCTCCTGGGATGAATTTACTGTCCAATACAAAGAAAGAAAAATATATATGTATTTATCTTTTTCAAATTCAAATATATATTCCACTATATACTTTTATTGTCTTTTATGCATTTCATTCAGGTAGGTTTAGACAAATCTTTTTTAGGAAACTCAAATCTTTTTCTGTCTAAGATGGAGCTTAAATCTATCTAAAAAGAACTTCTAACAATTTACTTGCACTAGACATATACATATTTTTAACATTATAGTATGTAGTATAGGTGAGCAGTGATATATTTATATAGGAAACAAATTTTCCTAAACACAACAGTGTTTACGCTTATGATAGAATCTCATGCATTGATGAGTAAATGGAAAAATCCAACAATCTGATCTCTCTATGGATCCATAGCAAACCTCACATGGCCCTAAAAGTTTACAGGGTCCATTTTAAAACATATTATTAAAATGAGAGATGTGTTGTTCACACTTCTTCTCCATCCTGGAGGGCTATGCTCTGTTGATCAGTGTTGGTTTTATACCAAAGGAAAGGGAGTGAACATATAGCGCAGTCGTACCCGATGTTGTCGTTATATGTCGGGGCTGTGCTGTTGGACGCACTGCACAATAGGGATGGGAATCACCAGGGACCACCCAATATGATATAATCACGTAACCTAGGAAACCTACCTTGTTGAAAAATGATAAAAACACAGAGGATTTGCTGATCAGGAAGAAAATAGCTTTGTTTTTCTGTAGCATTAATTATAATATAATATATTATATTATATATATTATATATTATAGTATACTGTATATATATATAGATAGATAGTTTACTACAATATAATATATATATATATATATATATATATATATATATATAAAAACCCAAACCCAATGCTAT
>JAQMYJ010000004.1:17912977-17931508 GCA_030014305.1 Clarias laeviceps
CCCCCCCCCCCCCCCCCCCCCCCCCCCCCCCCCCCCCCCCCCCCCCACGCAGGCAGAATTTATTCAGCTTGTTTCACTTTAATGAACAACCTAATATAATCATTCTCATTTGTGCTAATTAATTAAAACACTTTTATGATGAGTTGATTTCATTATTTTTTTTAAACAATCTTTTCTTTTTCTCCTCTCTCCCAGGTCGGTCTGTTGTTGCTGAGCAAAGTTGTGGAATCAAACCCTGAGCCCTTCAAGCCCCACTACAAGCAGCTGCTGCAACTGTTTGGCGTTGTGCTCCAGGATGTGACCAACACTACCGCCTTGTATTATTGCATCCTCACCCTGACTGCCATCACTGCTTACACTGGCACAGAGGAGATGGTGAGCTCTCGATCTTACTGCAAGACTGTTCATCCTGTTTAAGTCATACATATGAAATGGATTCTCTTGATGGTTAGATATTTTAAACATAATGTCATTTTGGTGGTATTGTTTATTTATTATTATTTTTTTTTAACTCCTGACTCTTGTTTAGACATGTATAGGAACAAAAAGAAATCCCTCAGTATTGTCACAGGATCATTTATTTTTCTTTGTTTGTGTGTGTGTGTTTCTTTTTTTTTTTCTTTCAGAATCTGATGCGCTCGTTAATCCCCAAACTGTTAACTGCTCTAAAACACCTCATTCAGGCTGACCAGGTCAGAGTCTCTTATAATGCCTTCTCCACCCTGTATTGATCACCCATAAAGCATGCGCTAACTACTCAGCTGTTGAGCTTCCTTAAACCCATTCAGCATTCCTAAACCTGTTTAATGTTTTGTCCTTTTGTGTGTCCTTAACTTTGTCTTGTGGTACAGGACCAGGCCAGTCAGGCGATGGAGGTGTTTGATGAGTTGTTGGAGAGTGAGGTCTCAATCGTGGTCCCACACATCGCTGAAATTGTTCACTTTTGTTTGGAGGTGGGTTTTAACAAGCTCTATTTTGCACACGTTAGTTTGTGATTTAATGTCTGTCAGTTTCTTTTTTATTTTACTTTCAGTTCCACAAAACATGCAGTTTGGGTTGATTGTTGACTGTAATTTGCCACAGAGTATGAACAGGTGTATGTCTGCTTAATGCTTTGCCACACATTATAGGCTTCAAATGTACTGGAGACCCTGACCAGCATAAAGATGAATAAATGATCAGTATTAAGAGTGATTTGGTTGCGTCTTTTTTTTTTTTTTTTTCTTTCCTTTAAGGTGAGCGCTGATGTTTCTCTCAGCAGTTCTCTCCGTGTCAAGGCCCTGTCCTGTATTGCCCTCCTCGTTAGACTCAAGAACAAGGTATTCTTATTACTCTGAGACTTATCGTAGTTCATACTCTGTGATAATAGTGTTTAAGAAGGAGTTTATACTGTTCGCTCTTCTTCAAGGCTGTGATAAAGCAGAAGCTTCTGGCACCGATCCTGCAAGTCGTGTTTCCTATTTTGAGCGCCACACCTGCACCTGGAGAGGAGGACCCCGAGGATGAGGAGGACGATGATGGAGATGAGGACAGTGAGAGACCCAAACACTTCGCTGCTCAGGTGACCCTTACACCTTTCGACGCTCGTACTGTATTTGCCCGATTTCAAACTTTTGTTTTTGGAAGATTTTAGTTATATAGCAGTGATGTGTGCGCACGGTGGTGTAGTGGTTAGCACTGTCGCCTTGCACCTCCAGGGTCCGGGTTCGATTCCCGTCTCTGTGTGCATGGATTCTCTGTGCGCATGGATGTAACAGTGCGGGAGATCCGTCTAACGACAATGCGACATCACATTTCTGCAAAATCCTCAAAAGTAGGCAAAAGCAAGTGTCATTAGAGAGGCTACTTGTTAAAGTCACGCAAAAAGGAAAAGATAAAAAGACAGTTGCACACAAAAAGACGTTGTACCACTTTGAATACTTTAAGTTTTAATCAAAAATATGTTGATTTTATATATAATAAAACATGGCAGGAGGAAAGACTTATAGAAAAGGATGTAAAAAAAAAAATCTAAGCATATTATTAATAATAAACTAATTAATTCACGTGACTGACACTTGGGAAGGATAAATTTTAACAAACTTTTCAACATATTTTTATTAATCTCAAATTTCCAGGTGATCGACACGATGGCTCTTCATATGCCGCCTGAAAAACTTTTCAGCCATGTGGTAAGTAAGAACATCAATATACAGGATGTGATATGAATCCATTATTACTTTTTACTTTTATTACTTTTTATTTTGACATCTAAAATGAAGATAACACTGCATGTATACAGTATGTGTGTGTTTTTTTATATATATATATATATATATATATATATATATATATATATATATCCCTTTCCACCCTTAGGCAGCAATATATATTGTCTAAGGGTGAACCAAATTCTAGGACTCACTGTACACAAGAGAAATAAATAGAGCTCTATAGTATTTATTTAAATTGGCAAATAAAACATGCTTTTTGAGTTGTATGTTTACTGTAAAATATCCTGAGTTTTTCATATTGCTTCCATGCCCCCCCCCCCCCTTTATATGTCCCGGCAGACGAAGGTGATAAATAGGAAGCAGCCGCTCCGTTATCAAATGGATAACTACGATCAGCCGATTCGCAGGCAGCTGCGCCCCACCGAGACCGAGGATGTCGCCGTGAAGGTCAGGGATCAGCAGCCTCCACAGAGCCCCATCAGCTCAGATTCTCAGGCTCTGCTCACACACTCACAGAGCACATCCTGCTACTGAATTACGAGAGCGCTCCGCAGGGTCTGCTTGTTCTCATCTCAGCTGCTTTTAACCTCTGTCCCATGTACGTGTCACGTCTGACACGTACAGGATTGGACGGGGATGTATGTGCACATTCGGACAAATTATTTTGTTATCTAATATCACCCAGTGAAATGAAGTGAAAGGGAAAATGAAAGGATAACAAAGAAAAAGAATTATTCAATATATTTTTCGTTCGATATGCAGTGTGTATATATAAATGGAAGTTGCTCTGAGATTAATTGGTTTTGGTTAGATTTTCTTCATAACCACAGCCAAAAATATGTCTGAAATTCTCGTGAGAAGAATTTAGTAGTCATTTGTTTTTTAGTTTGTTTTATTTGGTTGTTCTTCTGGCTTAGGGTCCCTGTAGGGTCCATTTCCTTGAAGCCTCCCTATGGGCCAAACTAGCCTCCTAACTAATGAACTCAATAACAACAAATCCACATAATGCACTGGACCTGACTCTCTGACCCATGTCACATCCGCTCACTCGCTCACTCCTCCTCCTTGTCTCCCATTCTCGAGCGCCGCTCCCAGCTGCTTTCGATTGTCCATTTTGCCCTTTTCCCACTGACTCTCAGGCCTGCTGATTTGACCCACGCACAGCTTATTTTTTGATGGATAGGAACATTATTGTAAGTGTAAATAAACATTTTGTTCCCAAAAGCCTCTATCATAGTGAGGTAGTTTGCATGGGGGGAAATAAGAGCCCGGCGTGGGTTAAACTGCTCATCTTCCTCTTTGCAGTTAATATCAGCTTAAGTCTTGCGGTTTCTCTTCGTCCAGGTGAACAACGGATGCTTCACATGGGGGAGCAACATGTCAACCCTGTCTGACATCAACATCCGCATTCCCTCAGGTAAAGGTCTCTGGTTCAGTGTTGGGTTAATCAGTTATCACCCCAAAATATTTTGTTTATTACAGAAATTGAATCATTCTTATTAATATGTTAATACAATTAATACTTGTAAAATTGTGATAATGGAAAATATGATTATTACATTTCCTGATTTGACACTGGATTGGCCGACTGTATGCAGGTCAGCTAACCATGATCGTGGGCCAGGTGGGTTGTGGGAAATCCTCGCTTCTATTAGCCATGCTGGGCGAGATGCAGAACCTCAGTGGGAAAGTCTACTGGAGCAAGTAAGGCAAATCAAACTGACTATGTTATCTCACAGAGTTTGAGAAATGTAGAGAGCTTGGATACCATCAAGGGAGAAAGTTTTCTCGTTATGCTGGAGCCATGATAAGAAGGATCAGAAAACCCCAGCCTCCCAGGAACTCCTTTAATGGGCCAAATATGTGGAAATGGCTTGGAGTGTGGTCAGGACTGTACAGAAATGTAGCAGTAACTCGCAGCCAAGTTCTTGTAATGTGCAAGTCGTGTTGTGAATGATTGTATGTACAGTTCTCACAGACAGTGTGTCTTTTGTGCACATAGGTTAATTTTCAAGGATCAGGCGTTCTACTTGCTAAATGTTCACTAGAACGGCTGCAGTAGGTTTCGAACCACCTCCTTCTTTAAACCGTTTGCACCGTTAAAATATTAAAGTCTTCTGAAAATGTAAATTAATTTTACACGTTCATTCACAAGTCCCGGTTGGACTTGAACGCCCCTTATATGTCTTAATATCCAATGCTAATCAAAGTTGTTATTTGTTGAAACAAACTTTTCACACACATTTTTTTTACTGTATGCACACACTCAGTTTGTGTGTGGGTAGTGAGTGCATATACAGTATATGTACTGTATATATACAGGTGTGTGTGTGTGTGTTCCATCTTGATTGCTGTGCTATGTACGATGGATAGAAAACTTTCATCTTGCATGCATTTTATGTGTGCTTGTATATTCCCACTGCTGTTTGTTTCCAAGTGTAACAGCTTATCGGTCCACCTCAACTCTGTGTGATCATTCTGTCCCATTCAGTGCTTATTACTAACACTGTCGGTGTTCTGTTTTGTTTTTCCCGTTACTGGTAAGAATGCTCATGCCTCCATCTTTCAGTCCATACTGGAGATGGTCTCTGATTAGCATTTGCCAAGTTCAACAGTGTGACACAAAGTCTGTAAGTCTGCCATGTGCTCTTCTCGTGCTGCATTACATCACCTAACTTCCTGTTTTATACTCAGATTATGATCTCATGTAGTGGAAAAACAAGATTGTAATTTACCATGCACGTTCAGCCTGTTTTGATCCAGATTATAGTCAAGCAGTGCTTAATTTTTGTCTCTCATGCTGTACTATCCTTCAGCCATTATTTCTATAATGCGATTTTTTTTATTCTGTGAAGACAATGACAAGCGCACTCTACTGTACATGCAGCTAAAATATCACTTTAGTCGTTACGGATCAGAGAGAAGATGAGAATGTCATTGTCCTTGCAGAGTATTCTGTGTCCCACTGGGCTGGCCACTAACTCCCTTCACGTGTGTTCTGTCTCTCTCTGTGTCTTCCTTCAATGCTACACTCAATCAGGCTTCCTGATTGTGAGATGCTCCATGATGGCTGCCTAAGGTATTCAAACATAAAGATGTTGACGCACACGTGAGCACACACACAGACTTTCCTGATTATCCTTCCCTTCGCAAGGTTACAGTTTTCATGCACAACTGAATGAATCCTTAGCTGATTTGAAGACAAGTTTTTGTGTGTTCATATGGGGATTGGTGCTTGCTTTAAGAAAAAAAAACATGATCAGCTAAAAGCCTTCTGAGATTTTTTTTTTTCCCAGTCAGAGAGCATGAAGATGTGTGTGATTGTGAATCTTTAAAATTTCTAACTTCTAAGCTTCTAATTTCCATGACTCACAAAATGATGATTTGACCCCTGACAACAGCGAGTATGATGCAGATTTTTCCCACGAAGGACGGAGGTATTTATTTGCAAAATTGTGTAACAGAAGTGCAGTGGTCCATCCATCAACACATTCGTGTATCTAACCATACATTCCTGGATGAAAATGTTCATCACGATATGATGTGTGATAGTGTGTACATTAAAATGTTGGGAGTCTTTGAAACAGAAATCAAAGTTTTAAACCTGAAGATTGTCTTTGGATTCATTTGGCAGATTTTTAAAATCTTTTATAAAATGAGGTACCAGTGCTACAGTTAATTGGTATTTTTTGTACTGTATACAATAGTCAGTAGTCATGTACCTATGGATTATCGTTTTTCTCATATCTTTCTCAGATCAAGTATAAGCATCATAGGGTGTTATATTGGTAGAGATTTTGAACCTGCAGGAACTCTCCAAGAACAACCTACAGGAACTCTTCAAAAAGATTCCAGGGACAGATCGGCATTGACAGTTTTAGATAGATAGATAGATACTTCATTAATCTTGAAGGAAATTCCATAATTAAGCAATATCACACGATAGGGAGTGCTGTTATACTGAATATCAGCACTACTCTAATTCGGTCATAGGCACAATCAGTTCATCAGTACCGCAGTTCTACAAACACCATTTATCAACAGATTATGAGTTGTTTGTTTCATCAACCAGTAATTTGGCTCTGCCTACAACTGTCCTTTCAGGACTGTAGGAACTAGCTAACCCCAAATGGCGATGTTGGCGACTGACAGTTAATGTAATTAACAGGGGTCAAAGTACTATAGTTTTATATTCTTCCCAGTACTACTGTATGTAGCCAAAAGGCGAGGAGAATAAACCATGGAGGTGATGGACTGTCCTGTAAGTCTTTCTTCTTATTCTTCTTTAGAATATCATCTCCGATAACTTAACTGGGCTCCCAAATAGCGTTAGATTGAAAGCTAGTGCACTATGTAGGGTGTACAGTCCCTTGGTCCACACACCAAGTAGTTCCTTTGATCGGGGGTTAGAGAGGGATTTGGGATTCACAGTGTTAGAAGCTAGTAAGCTTTGTAGCTCAGAAGAGATTCCGAAAAAGACTTAGAAACAGTTACTAAGGAGAAATAGTGTTGTTTAAGACGACATAACATTATCAGATGTGTTTTCTTGCTGAAATGCTTCCGTGACTGGTTTTGAATGTGGGTTTTGTGTTTTGGATTAATTTGACAGACTTACAATCTCTTATAAAATGAGGTCCCGGTGCTACAGTTAATTGGTATTTTTGTGCTGTAGCAGCGGCTCTTCCTTCTTTCCAGTACTGCAGAACAACCTACTCTCACCCTTGCTGGCAACCGACAGTTAGTGTTTTTACAATTCTTAGAATACATGTAATGCAGAGTGATACAAGTAGTTAAATGTCCCAGTGCTGTTATGCTCTATATCGCCATTTGTGGAATACCTCATGTCCAATCAGGTTACTCGGTCGGAACAGTGCCTCTGGTGGTTATCCAGTGTTCTCTGAGTCAGAGTTAAATGTGTCAATAGTGTTTATGGGTCTCACCAGATCAAGTCCCTGTGCACCATTCTTAAGTGGCTCATGCAGTTCCTGCAAGTTTAATAAAAAAAAAAAAATTAACATGGTTTTAATGTCTTGTGTACTGTGTTATATTTCTTGCAATAGTTTTTCAATACGTTTTTCCTTCCTTAATCAGATAACATGGATAAAAAAAAAATTATCCAACTACATGATTGATAACTCTCCAATTATTTTATTAATGCTATTGATGTTTTGATTGTAGGCCTAAAGTTATAAGAAGAATATTTTATATAAATGTAAATTATTAATTCTAACACAGAAAGACTGCTTTTTTTTTTTTTTTTAAACTCCCACTTACTCTTGACCTAACACACTTGAATCAGTTATACTAGGGCCAAGAGTTTTACAGTGAATATTACAGTGAATAATGAATATTAAATGAATAATAAAAAAAAAAGTCTGGTCTGCTTCTTCCGTCACTGTCAGTGACCTTGACTCCCTGCATTTTTGAAATCATCATTAACATGTGGATTTTTTTTTTCTCATTTTCTTAATGCTTGGTGTGTTGTGGTCATGATTGTGTTATAATAGATCCATTGTCCACCTTTATGTAATCTTTTTTTCTTCTTACAGTAAAAACAGGTACTCGGTGGCATACGCAGCTCAGAAGTCTTGGCTGCTAAATGCTACTGTAGAGGAAAACATCACATTTGGCAGTCCCTTCAACAAGCAGAGGTGAGAACAGCCTTCTTAAAAAAAATCACAGGTTGTTACATGAGCAACATTGTTGATTCTTTCTATTTATTTTGATAACATATTGCATGAAGAATAAAGAATCCTGTTGACTGACCAAAACACAGTATAGTGCTGATTTAATTGTTTTACATTATACATATAATACAGAAAATGTGTGTGCCAAAGAAGCTATTTCTGAAGGTTATGTAACATGAAAATTATCAATCTTTTTCATCATTTCATCTCCCTTCAAACTATAACAATTTAAAATGCAAATGATTAATATTTCTTTGAGTATTGATACTAAAATTGGTGTAAGCCTCTAGAAGCATGTGATGTAACAATCTTTACTTAAATTAAAGCATTCTGTGCAAAATTAATGATTTTTCCCCAAATTACTAACAACGGTGGTTTTGTTGAAATGCTCCAAATTAGACACACACCTTATGTTATGTGCCCATAAAACATAGAAAACTATAGTTTATTCAGTTAAAATTGCTTTTTGTAATCTCCCCAACAATTAGCGTTAAATTGTTATAAAAAAGTTTTAAGTGTTAAAAAGCAAAAAATCTGTAGTGTTCGTAACCATGTCAAATTTGCAATTTCTTAACAATTCTGCATTTTAGAATAATATACTTTTTTAGGTTTGTCTTTTCATTTCATATTGAAAGATTTGAATTTAAAAAAGTTACGGACGCTACATAAAAGGGCATGAAACTGTATTTAGCAAATGTGTTTCTTTTTATCTGGTAAAAATATAAATGTATATGCATATTTACAAAAAACAAAGCATCGATCAGAAGAAAAGGAGGTATTATGAAAAATAGTGTTATATAACGCTATCTGAAAATTCACTTTTGTCGCCCAGATGAGACACTTTTTAGCATACCATTCTTCTGTTTTGGTCTTACAGATACAAGGCTGTAATTGACGCTTGCTCGCTGCAGCCAGATATCGATATCCTTCCCTTCGGGGATCAGACTGAAATTGGAGAAAGGGTAAGATTTAAAGTTTGCAAAGATACATAATTTTCATAAAGTCCGGTTATATTCATTTTCATTTAATATATGAAATTGGGTGCTGTAGCTTTGCTAACCAGATCATGTAGTGGTGCTAAATATCAAGGCATATCAAAAATAATGCATAGAAATGGAGGTCCTCCTATTTTACCTGTTATTTAATTGTTGGATTTGTTTGTGTGTAATGCTGCTCAGGGAATAAATCTCAGTGGAGGACAGAGACAGAGGATCTGTGTGGGCAGAGCTCTGTATCAGAACACCAATATTGTTTTTCTGGTAGGAAATGAGACACACACATGAGTACTAAGAAATTCATACTTAAGTTTAATTTCAGAACGATTCGTGTGGTGATCTAGGAAAACCCATAGGTTTAAAAAGGAAGAAGAAAAACTAGAAAACCCCAAACTAGATTTTTCTCATTGGTTGTACAGTATTGTGCAAAAGTCTTGACCCCACCTAATTTCTTCACATTTTGTTTCCAAAGAGCCAGACCTTCTTGCATTTTAGACCTTCTTGCATTTCAATGTAGTTTTGGGGAATGGTTCTGATTAGTATACTGGTGATGCTGAATGGTGAGTGGTTGGAACAGACGAGAGGGGAAATGAGGTTGCTGCTGAGGTTGTTACATAAACAACCAAATTTTAAATTGTATCTTCAGGCTCTTTGCAGCCTTTTGCAGTAACACATTTGTTCCTATTTCTTTAATTGAATCTAAATCATTCAATTTATTTTTATAGGAAGAAATGAGAGGTGGCTCAGTACTAATGCACAGTACTGTATATAATAAAAATATTTCAACAAAACAGTTAGGTATTTAGTTAATTGGTAATATTGCATAATCAATCATACAAAAATCACTTCGGGTAAGGAGTCAGTTTAACAAATATTCAGTCGTCCAGTCTTCACAGAGTAAATGTCAAGCATTGTCAAGTGATTGGATTATATTGTTGCTGTAATTAAATGGAAATAGTCTAATCAACACAAAATACAAATTTCAGTCGGCTACTGGCTGTGCAAATGTCCCTCTTCCCATCTCGCCCTACAATAACCATAGTTCTTTAATTTAGTATCTTAATTTCATCCAGATAACATATTTTAATGATATAAAGTAATAAAATTTACTAACAATACAAATTGATTTTAAATTTATATATATATATATATATATATATATATATATATTTTTTTTTATTTTTTTTTATGTTTTTCTCTCATATAACCTGAGAAACAGTTTCATTTGTCTTCGTCTTGTCCCCCCATAGGATGACCCGTTTTCTGCCCTGGATATCCATCTAAGTGACCATCTCATGCAGGAGGGCATCCTCAAGTTCCTGCAAGATGATAAGCGCACTGTGGTCCTAGTTACACACAAGCTTCAGTACCTCATTCACGCAGACTGGGTCAGTGTCGATGGCGTGTGAGAAATATTTTTCCAGCTCAGTGACTTGCTTGACACTATTATCCTGCTCAGCAGCAAAGTTTAATGACAAGGAAAGAATTTCTACTGAAGCATTTACAAGACAAATACGTCTTAAAAGATATTATGTTGAGTTACAGTAGTACTTTTTTTATTTGTTAAGTTATTTTCTGGGTTGTTCATGAGGTTTTGTTGCTTTTCTGCTTGATAGATCATAGCAATGAAGGATGGCTCTGTGTTGAGAGAGGGGACGCTAAAGGACATCCAGACACATGATGTGGCGCTTTATGAACACTGGAAGACTCTCATGAACAGGCAGGACCAAGAACTAGAGAAGGTCAGGTTGCTTCACTCCTATCCCATGCATTCAATCATACTGACACCTCGCATCTTTGTTTTGCTGCTAGACACGTAGGGAAAAATGTTTTTGCACAAAACTGACGTCACTATTGAACTTGATATATTCCAGGACACAGATATTGAGAGTCAGACTACTCTTGAGAGGAAAACACTGCGAAGAGCTTTCTATTCAAGAGATGCCAAGAACCAAATTGATGATGAAGATGAAGGTAAGTCCTTTCCCCATACGCTTTGTTTTTGTTTTCTTCACCTACTGTACAGCTTGTCAAAAAGCTAAAACTACTCTTCACAGAAGAGCAAGAGGAGGAAGAGGAGGACGACAATATGTCCACTACAACAAGCCGGCGTTCAAAAATCCCCTGGAGGGTTTGCTGGTGTTATTTGTCCTCTGGAGGATTTCTCTTGGTTTTCATGATGATCACCTCCAAGCTGGCCAAGCACTCCGTCATGGTGGCCATTGATTACTGGCTGGCAGCATGGACCTCGTCAAGCCAAAATAATATCAGCGATTTCATCAATAACCTGGATGCCAATGCCACCAACTACACTCAGGAGTTCAGGACCAGGCAAAGTGCCGAGGTGAGGTGAACAAGTGACTGGATACAATAAGGAGAAAGTTATTTAAATGATGTGCATTTGTGTATTGTTTCTTTTTCTCCCACAGCATCAAGCCTATTTGCCAGTATTCATTATTCTGTGTGGAGCAGGAATAGTCCTCTGTCTCATCACATCCCTGACTGTTGAGTTTCTGGGCCTTGCTGCTGCCAGTAATCTGCATCATAATTTACTCAACAAGATCATCCATGCTCCTCTCAGGTACACATTTTTTTTATTATGAGACAGTATAGGGTCACTTGCTTGAGAAAGCTTCTTGCTTCTTATGGGTAAAGTTACTGTAGAATAAAAAAAAATTAAGAAATGTGTTTTATCGCTACTATAATGCAATACAGGAATGTTCAAGTCAAATCGGGACTTTTCATTGTACAGAATGACATAATATACAGTGAAACCTCGGATTGCGAGTAACGCGGTTTGCGAGTGTTCCGCAAGATGAGCAAAGATTTTTAATAAATTTTGACTTGGAAAACGAACAAGTCTTGGTTTACGAGTACCGAGTATCATGTATCACGCATGCGCTTCTTGTTTTGACGCCGAGTGTCACGTGATCACAACTGAGCCAACCCTTTTTTTTTTCTCTCTTGTGCTGCGGAATTGTGGGTAATTGTCTCCCCTGCTGGGTTTTTAATGCCCGTCTCTTACTGGTATAATCAATATCCGTGTACTGTTTACTATAAAACTGTGACCATGTGTGTGCGCGTAAAGCAAAAGCAAGTCTCATTAGAGAGGTTAAAGATCCATTTTCTCTGCTCATGGCTTAGCCTGCCCTTTGTGTCTGTGTGCGCACGCGTCATTGGACACCATGCCACACACACACATACACACACACACACACACACACACACACACACCCCTCCTATTTTCGCCTTCACAGACACACAGATACATACACACTGTTTCTCTCTGCTCTACACAGAAACACTGCTCTGTCACGATTCTTTTCAAAGGTAAAGTGCAGGTTAATTTGTTTTATTTTTACTTTATATTTTGTGTTAATTATTTTTTCATGTATTTATTTTTTTGGGCTGTGGAATGAATAATTTGAGTTTTTATTATTTTTTATAGGAAAATTTGGAATACGATCCCACTTCTGGAACAAATTATGCTCGTAATCCAAGGTTCCACTGTAGTTATGAAAGTAAAAAAAAACTCCTTTTATCTATCTATATAATCCCCTGATACACTAATGCACTTATCTTAGCGTTTCACTAGAGCTTGGATACCATCAAGGTATAAAATTTTCTCAGGATGCCAGAGCCATGATCAGACTGGCTGTTTAACGTCTGAAACGCTGGCCTCCCAGGAACTCCTTTAATGGTCCAAACATGTGGAATTGGCTTAGAACGAGGTCAGAACTGTACAGGGGCATGTGGCAATCCCAGCCAAGTTCCATTGGTGTTGGTGAATTATTCAGTTCCCACAGACAGATGTGTCTCTTTTGCAAGCTGGCGACAAGTTATCTGTCCATTTTCAAGAATCAGGCATCCACTTGGTGAATGTTCGCAGGAACGACTGCAGGAGGGGTCTGAGCCACCACGGCCGAGTTTGTCATTCATGGACATATGGTTTTCTTTAAAACATTTGCCTTATTGAGTTTGAAGTATTACTGTGGACAAGCGTCTTATCACTGTTAATTTTATGACTTTCATGAGAAATTTCATCACAAGTCCTGGTTTGACTTGAATGCCCTCATAATTTGTTGCCATCTAACAATAATAATCATATTTTTTCTTATTATTTCTGCCCCTGTCAGATTCTTTGACATTACCCCACTTGGTCAAATTCTCAACCGTTTCTCTGCAGATACCAACATTATTGATCAGGTGAGAAACAACTAGCAGGTCTTCTATATATTTTTGTTCTACTGTGGCCTTTATATTATTTATTCCACTTAAGAAGTAATTCTTTATTAAGGAATGACTGTTATATGCAGAAGTGTAACTTTCTAGTGCTGCTCTTAATTTCTTCTTTTGTGTGTGTGTGTGTGTGTGTGTGTGTATATGTATGTGTGGCTTTCAAACACCTGATCTCCGTGCAGCACATTCCTCCTACCCTGGAGTCTCTCACTCGATCCACACTTCTCTGTCTCTCGGCCATTGGCATCATTGCTTTCGTTACACCGGCTTTCCTCGTTGCCCTGGTGCCCCTCGGCGTGGCCTTTTATTTCATCCAGAAGTATTTCCGGGTTGCATCGAGGTGAGTACTAATGTAGAAAGTCAGAAGTCACTGTTTAGATTTTGATCTGTTTTTACCTTCCCCTGTCTATTGCTTTGTTCCTCTCATCTGACACAGAGATCTGCAGGACCTAGATGACTCCACTCAGCTTCCTTTGCTCTGTCACTTTTCAGAGACTGCAGAAGGCCTCACCACCATACGAGCATTCAGGTGAGTGTTCGGGATGGTAACAATTAACATCAACCTTCGTTCAGATTAAAATGTAAACCTTGTCCTTCTCATATTTTTACCAAGAGACCTAACTGCATCCATGGGTGATACATATGGGACAGGTTATTAGCAAGGAATAAAAATGCTGTTTATGGAAGATGTCATGAATCAACCATGTGTTATGGTCTCGTTGTATTTACACAGCTCTAATAAAAAGATCCTTCACGTCTCAGAGGATGCACGTGATAGCCCTTGCCCTGCCTGGTAACTGTCATGCGATAGTAGAGAGCTGGCTAGAGGTCGTTGGTGGGTGAAAAAATTGGGAAGAAAATAAGTTTGTTACCACTATCCAAAGGAAACCATTCTCACATTTTCAGCCTGTTTGTAGCTCCCAATGTTTACACTTACACTCATGGAACTTAAATGGTGCCTCTCAGTTTTGCCATCTGAGTTGATGAGAAAAGTATCCACTAGTTCTGTTTCAAGCAGGTAATTGTTCCTCCCTCAGGCACGAAGCACGCTTCAGGCAGCGTATGCTGGACCTGACTGACACCAACAACATAGCATACCTCTTCCTCTCTGCTGCCAACCGGTGGCTAGAAGTCAGAACAGTAAGTCCAGATCAATAAGCAGATTACAAATCAGAACTAAGCAGGTGTTTAGTTAGTATCGATAATCTCATAGGGTTCTGTGATTTAATAAGAAATTGTCAATGTATTGTTTTTCTTCTTCTACTTAGGATTATTTGGGTGCAGTTATTGTCCTGACAGCTGCAGTAGCGGCCATCTGGATGTCTTCTTACGGAGTCCAGCCTGGACTGGTTGGACTCGGCCTAACATACGCTCTCACAGTGAGACATAGTCTTACTTATAGTATAAACTTGTGATATTTTATTTGTGAATTATTCCATGACTAAAGCACAAAGGGTTATAATAATAAGACTAATTTTAGAACTGCTCTATGTTGATGAACTGTTGGTTAATGTTGTTAACATGCATCAATCAGTCATAACATAATGACCACCTGCCTGATATTGAGTAGGTCCCCTCTTTGCCACCAAAACAGTAGTGACCTATGTGTTTTGAACTTTCTTTTGGAACCAGCATTAACCTATTCATCAACTTGATCTACATTAGTGCTTTTGATCAGTTAGATTGCTATTGGACTACACGGGCCAGCCTTCGCTCCCCATGTGCATCAGTAAGCCATGGCCACCCATGACCTTGTCGACAGTCCACCGTTTTTCCTTCCTTGGATCACTTTTGGTATGTCCTGACCACTGCAGACCAGGAACATCCCACAAGACCTGAAGTTTTACAGTTGCTCTGATCCAGTTCTCTATCCATCACAATTTGGCTCTTGTCAAAGTCACTCCAATCCTTATTCTTGCCCATTTTTTCTGCTTCCAACACATCAACTTAAGGAAAAAAGGTTCACTTACATGCTAATATATTCCACCCACCATTGTAACACAATATTGGAAATGTAGCCACTGTGAGAAGGGCAGAATTGTAATGGCTAGACAACTGGCTCAGAGCAACTCTAAAACTGCAGCTCTTGTGGGATGTTCCCATCCTGCAATGATCAGAACATACCAAAAGTGATCCAAGGAAGGAAAACCGGTAAACTGGCGACAGGGTCATGGATGGCCAAGGCTCACTGATGCACATGAGGCGCGAAGGCTGGCCCGTAGATCAAATATATGATCAGTTACAACTAACAGCCCCCTCCCCAGGCTACAAATTACATTTCCAACTTTAGTTTGTTTCAATACTAGGTTTTTAAAAAATCAGTGTAATAAAATTCTGAATAATAAATCTGTTTAACTTATAACACTGTTTAAGGTTGTACTATTTTTCACAACCCACTCGAACTAGAAAATGTGGCTCAGTTGAAATAATTGATTCTGGACCTGAAACTGTCTGACAACAGAGCAGTACTTGTAGCACAGTGACCGGCATCCTTAGAAGGAACATGTTGTGTCTTCACAGCATCTTTGACTTCAGTAGCATTCAAAAAAGGTTCTGCAATGGCCTCTGTCCACTAGCATGCGCTTAAGTAAGTAGTTGAGTGGGATTTAACAATAATGTGCAGCCTGCAGCAAATATGCTGGTCACATTGAAATGATTTTTTTAGGTTAACAGGATGACAAAACTAAATACACCAGTGTTAAATAAAAAAAAAAAAGTTGAGACAAAGTTCCCCTCTGAGTTAAACATAAAAATGATATGAAAGTGGTATGAAATTGCAACTTTCTATTAAAAGCGCAGTAACATTGGCTTCATCTAATCTGAAATACTTCCAAACTGAACAAAAAAAATAATTAGCCTGTTTTCTGTACTGGTTCACTTCAGTATAGTATTATATTAATAGTTTATATAGACCAACTATATATTAGTAGTGTAATACTTAACTAGTCTACACAATCCATGGTGAGGATGAAGCACAGTTTTTATTTCTCATTCGTATTTGTTGCAGGTGACTAATTATCTGAACTGGGTTGTGAGGAACCTGGCAGATCTGGAGGTCCAGATGGCAGCGGTGAAGAAGGTTAATAGTTTCCTGAGCACAGAGTCAGAGAACTATGAGGGTTCCATAGGTAAAAACTGTCTTATTATGACTAGTGTGTGCTTGTTATGATGCAAGCAGAGGGGGAAAGAGTAATAAACTTTAGTACTCAAGTAAAAGTACTGTTACTTAAGTGAATTTTTACTAAAGTACAATAAAGTTACTATTATAAAAATCTACTCAAGGAAAAGTAAAAAGTAGCTCACAAAAAAAAGTTACCAAGTCACTTTTTTTAACAGCGGGGGTGGGATGGGGGATTCTAGTGTAGTTTTAAAAAGACTAGCGGATATAAGTCTCAAACTAGTTAGTAGAAGTAACACCTTTGCATAATAAAGCTGTTGCCTTTCTTGTGCATAAAAATTAAAGTGGTCGCTTAAATATGGCCAGGGGTTTGCTTCATAAGAATTTGATGACATTTACTTCTTGGGGAATTTAGTGTGTTTGTTCTCACCTCCCATCAATCAATCAGTGCAGTGGTTTCCCGGTGTACAATTTTTTTCCTTCCCTGTTGCATTATTTTTTATTATTTTTCATTTCATTCATTTATTTTTTACTCAGTAGCGAATATGATTTTAAATGTAGCAATGTACAATACTTTAAACAAAACATAGTTAAGTAAAAGTAAAATTACAGATTTAAAAAACTACTTTAAAAAGTAGAAGTACACAAAAAAACTACTTAATTACAGTAACGCAAGTAAATGTAATTCATTACTTTCCACCTCTGGATCCAAGGTATGACCAGAGTGTCAGAACAATTTCATCATTTCAGTGTGTGAACTTAAATCCGTTCAGTAATGTTAAGTCTGTTTGAAACAAATTACTCAGTTATTAAGAGTATAAGCATATACTTATGAGCATGTCTAGTAGCGTATAAAAGACTGACTCTTAATCAAAGAAAGTATACAGTACGAGAATTGTTGCCTAATTCTAGATGCGGAACAAGGCATCCTGACCCCAAGCACAGAAAACCCCAGATTTCCTGTTTCCTGTTGTATTATCAGCATGTGGGAATGTGTGAAACATTTCCCAATCAGACGATTTCCAGTTGACATATGCCGTTTACTCTGCCTTCCCAGCAAATGTAAACATTTGACTCTGGGGAGTCATGGGGGGTTGAGTCAGGAGGACAAGGAGGGAGACGCTACAGCAGGAGCATGTCTGGATCGTCGGTGATAGCTCGTTACACGGCCAAAGAAAGTCCTTGTCTATCCACCAGTCCTTGTCCCCCTCCTCCTCAATGACGCAATGGAAAAATGACCGACTCGATAGCAGCAAAAGAGAATAAACTCTGGAATTTGGACTCAGAGATAGGAAGTCTTGATGATTGTAACTTCTAAAAGCGTTTGCTGGTCGTCACTTGTCATCTGTTGTATTTTTTTTTTTCTGTCTGCTGGAATGATTCAGCCGAAATAGCTAGGGTTCACGTTATTCCAGAGAACATTGCAAACCTTACCTAGGACTATACTGGGTAAGGTAAACAGTCTGAACAGTTCTTAAAGGTTTTATCTATGTTTAGATAGCGATCTGTGCTAGCACTTGGAATTCATTCTTTTATTTTTCTTCTTTTTTTTTAACCAAGAGTTTCTGTGTATTTTATCATATCTTCTTGTAAACACTGTTCAAAGAAAAAAAGCAGAAGTGGAGTGACATCATTTAAAAGTTTACATGAGCTAATTTAAGCCACGGTTTCTTACTCCCTATACATTTAACCATAAATCTGTAACACAATAACATAGTAAGTCTTTTAAGAAAAGATGAGACAGGCGATACCTCATAAGACTCTGTCCATGTGTCCTCTTTTTGGTCACAGATGTCTCCCAGGTTCCAGAGGACTGGCCTCAGCATGGTGAAATTAAGATCCAGGACTTGTGCGTGAGATATGACCCCATACTGAAACCTGTTCTTAAGCATGTCAATGCTTTCATCAACCCTGGTCAGAAGGTATGTACTGTATGTTTGTATTATTGACAAGGTTTCATGGTTCAAAGTGATTTGAGATGCTGTTCCATCTTATAGCTTTACTCCAAAATATTAGTATTCACATTACTAGCTTTCTATGTAATATTGCCTGATCATTTATTGAGCCCCTAAAAGGACATGAATGAAGAAAAAAATACGTTACTGTGCAAAAGTCTTAGGCACCATATTATATGCTGTACCAAATTTGTTATATATGTTTATCATGTTTGCATAATTATGTACAAAATCATTCCATATTTTCATATATACTCAGCAAAAAAAGAAATGTCCTCTGACTTTCAACTGTTTTTACTTTCAGTAAACTTAATGTGTAAATAT
>JAQMYJ010000004.1:17931968-17943660 GCA_030014305.1 Clarias laeviceps
AGTCTTCGGCCCTCCCGGCTGAATGGTAGTAGTAGCCTTAATGTGGGAGCCCCCTAGTGATGGGGAGGAATTGGCCATGACTAAAATAAGGGAGAAAATCAGGAACAAATTAAAAAAAAAAAAAAAAAAGACTTAAAGCTCCAATGCCTTAACCACTGAGCATTTTTTCTTCTACTACTGTAGGTTGTTTAATAAGTGGCTCAGTACTGATGTTACCTTGGCGATGTAACAAACACTGATTTTAGTTAAATTAACATAGGTACCCGGAATTACTTATTAGGTATAAAGACACATGTTTGTCACGATATTAAAATTGTGACACAAGGTTCCACTTGGAATTAAAGTGACATATTAACAAAATGGACTCCATTTCATCACCCAGCTGGCACTTTTGTCACAACAGTGTTTATTTCTTCATGTCTCTGCCATCCACAGGTTCCCTTTTCGCATAAGTCACTTGACTTTGATCGGTCCCATGCCTCAGTTATACAGTATATCTTTGTGCCATGCATAAAACACTTACTGTTGACGTTTCTCGATGTGCAGGCAATAGGCAAGCATATTATTTACACAAAGCCCTTTCTGGTTTATAACAACAGTCTGGAAAATGAAAGACGGCGTCTTTATAAAGACAGCACACAGTAACAATGTTTTGTCTGTCCCTGTCTCACGCTGTCGCTCTTTCTTTCCTCTCAGGTGGGCATTTGTGGGAGGACAGGCAGTGGAAAGTCTTCTCTGTCTCTGGCCTTTTTCAATATGGTGGACGTTTTTGAAGGTGAAGCCTGCTCATATTTCTTTCCTAGTGTCTTTCGGTAGGGCTTTCTTCCGGAGGGAAGTGAAGTGCACTGTCATTTCGAGTATGACATAATTCTTTTAATAAGTGGATTGGATTTGAGGGATGAGAGCACCTATATAAGAGCACCTGATAGATGAGCTTTCGTCTCCTGGGGAAAGAAAAGATCTCCAGAAAAAGAACGCATTCAGGATTGCTTTTATTTCTACTTACTCAGACTCACTCTGACTTACTCTTTACCAAGCTCCAGCTAGTCTTTTGCTTCCTTTGTTTATACTGCACTGCTTATGGTTTGTGTCACGTTGACAAGCAGCAATGATGCCACGTCGAGCCATTAGCTTTTAGAGCACTCGGGTACTGCAGATGAGTCTTGCTGAGTCATTTTATACATTACATTCAGTCCAGGTCATACTCTCTTATAATTTAGGCTCTTATTATGAGAAGCAGCTACACTTTACGCTCATTGAGATGCAACAGAATCAAAGAGAAAACATAAAATAAAATTATGAAATAATCGGAATACTTGAGTTGTACAGCAAAACATGATAAACGCAGGACATTTAGTCATTTTGATTAATTATTTTTCTCCATTTTCAAACCAAAGCCGATGCATCGCGACAAGCCAATCTCATGATCATTACGCAGAACTACTGGCTTTGCAGAATAGTGGCTGCCGTGAGTAAATTGAATGCTTTTAGTGAATTTTTGGCAAATGTTGAAGCCAAATGAGGGATCTTTACACCCCTTCATTCGCATTAATTTCCAATCACTACAAAATCACAATCAAAGTATGAGTTTACTTTTTTTTTTTATGACAACTCAACCAACATAGTACTGATATATAGGTAGAAGGATCCTGAGGTTGGAACTGCCAGGCAGGAGGTCATGAAGTTAGTTGGTGTGAGAGAAGAGGATGCAGAGGATAGGGTTAAATGGAGGCAGATGATTCGCTGTGGCGACCCCTGAAAGGGAACAGCGGAAAGACAAAGAAGAAGGAAGAAGAACCAACGTAGTACTGATACTTATTTATCCATTGTGACAAAACTGTATATAGTTTTATATAGATAGGGATTTATAGCCTTTTGCAAAATCACACAAAATTAACACTGATATATTCTCAAAAACAATTTTATCACCCTTGTAACTAAAAAAAAAACTTACAAAATTTTCTCTTTCAGTCGAAAAAAAAAACATGTTTTTCTCCAAACTACAACAAAGAGTTATCTTATTTTGCTGTCAAACTGTTCGACTTGTAATTCAGTGTTCAAAGTTTATGCCTTTATTTGATAGGTACATTATTTAAGTTGGCTTTTCAGCAGGTCAGTGATGTTAAGGTTTATGATGTAGCCAAATCCCAAAATACATACCCAATCAATTTTTGAGCCTGACCAGCACTTAATGAAATGTCTTAAACTTGAGACTGAATAAGCACACACTCACAAGTGTGTCCATATAAAGCTAAATTGAGAAGTGTGAATGATGTAACATTACATCTTTCCAACTTTCCACTGCAAAATTTGGACCCTTCAGAAGCAGAATGATGCTTCAGTATTATCTCTCCAGATTCTGTCGGTTATGATTAAATGCACTCTGACTCTCTGAGTTGCTCTGTTAACAAAATGAACTGTTTTCCTTCAGCTATTACTCATTCACTATATACAGATTGTATCGAAGTTCATAGGTTAAAGAGTTGTTATAATAGTTTTACAGTTTTAGGAAATAAATGAAATAAATGCGACTTTACATAATAAAAGAACCACAGTTTAAAGGAATTTGTGTTGATTTTTAATTGTTTTTTTAATCAGGAAAGATCGTTATTGATGGCATCGATATCTGTAAACTGCCTCTTCAGACGCTGAGATCCAGGATGTCCATCATTCTTCAGGATCCAATACTGTTCAGTGGCTCTATCCGGTGTGAACACAAACACACACACACACACACACACACACACACACACTCAAGATTTACACACTTCATTCGCAACAAAGCATCAATTCAACTCAAATAGACAAGAGCAAAATTAATAAACATGAGCTGACTCATCATTTAAGAAAGAGACATGGATAGAGAGCTTGTGCTTAGAAAATTCAATGGTAAAGTGTTGAAGATAAAAAATTATATATACGAGGGGTGTTCAAGTCAAACCGGGACTTTTGGCTGCGCAGAATGACAGAACACAGTTATGAGAGTAAAAACTCCCTTTATTTCTCTATATAACCCCCTGCTACACTAATGCACTTTAACACAGCGTTTCACTAGTGCTTGGACACCATCAAAGTAGAAAGTTTTCTCAGTACACCGGAGCCTTGATCATGTCTGAAACCCTGGCCTCCCAGGAACTCCTTTAATGAGCCAAACATGTGAGAATGGCATGGTCAGGACTGTACAGAAATGTGGCAATAACTCCCAGCCGAGTTCCCGTAATGTGCAAGTGGTGTTGGTGAATGATTGTGATTGTGTGCACGGTTCCCACGGACAGATGCTCTGATCCTCTTCTGAAAGTTGTCGAATGATTATCTGATCATTTTCAAGTATCTAACGCTCTACTCGCGGAATGTTTACGGCAATGACTGCAGTGGGCACCGAGGCACCTCACTTGGGATCATCATTCCTGGACGTACAGCCTTCGTTAAAATGTTTACATCATTCAAATGTTTTACTGCGTCTAAGAGTCTCGTTTACATTTTGTAAATGTCAGTTGGTTTTACGCCTTTATTCACAAGTAATTTCATCAAGTCCTGGTCTGGCTTGAACATCCATCATTTTACATTGAGGCATTTGGCAGACACCCTTATCTAGAGAAACTTACATTTTTATCTCATTTTATCTCATTTTATCTCAACTTAGATTTTTATCTAAGTTGAGGGTTAAGGGCCTTGCTCAAGGGTCCCACAATGGCAACATGGTGGTCGTGGGGTTTGAACCTGTGATCTTCCAAACTGTCTGGCTTTAACCATTGAGCTACCCCTGACCCTACCCTACCCTACCCTATCCTATCGTCATACTGTATATTTTTTGGAAAAAGAGACTCCAAGCTGCGGTTTAGTTTCTGGTTTATTCTTTAGATTTACTTAAGACCATGATGATTATTAGGAAACTTTATCTTTTTTGGAATCTTGTATGACACTGAAATCTGCACTTTATCATTCTCCGCTCAGGCTCGTTTTATTGACATTCAGCCAACTGAGCATTTAAGGATACCCAAACTGTCTCACTATCATTGCTTTCCATCGCTGGTTTTTAATAAAAAGTGACGGTGGCTAATATCACTGATAGCTTGTTAATCCCTGGAGGTTCTGTGTTAATATAGCCTAGGCTGGGTTTGGACTGCGGTGATGAGCCCAGGATGCCATGGCAGGCCTTTCACAAAGCATTCAGTGGGAACGGCAGTTCAGTGATAAAGAGAGAAATGCATGGTAGAAAGAGTTTTCCCTAGTGCTCTTCAGGAACGGGAGGTCAGTGGAGTGAATCCAGGCTCATTGCCATTGCCTCTTATGGTCATGCAGTGTGTCTCTTTCCAGCACTAGATGGATACTGCAATTTTTTTGCCTGGTATGGATGTGTAGCTTGTTTGTTTGCTCATCCTTGTTTTGTCTTGTTTGTACGTGTGTGTCTTCAGTTTTAACCTGGACCCCGAATGCACCTGCACTGACGACCGGCTTTGGGAGGCGCTGGAAATTGCCCAGCTAAAGAATATGGTCAAAGCACTCCCAGGAGGACTTGGTATGGCAATAATGTTTGATGAATTTATAAGAGGGGTTCTAAGAAAATTTTTATTAAACTGACCATGCATGAATGTTTAAAGTGGAAAGTTACAGCATGCTAGACTTACAAGCAAATACTGATGTTCTAATAGCCTATAAATATACACAATTTTATTCAAGGTATATTAATAGCCCTTGTGGTGATAGATATTATGCTTTGATATAAAAAAAACAAAAAAACATCTAAAACCTTTAAAATCTCTACAGATGCAGTGGTAACTGAAGGAGGAGAGAACTTCAGCGTAGGCCAGAGGCAACTCTTCTGCCTCGCCAGAGCCTTTGTGCGTAAGAGCAGCATCCTCATCATGGACGAGGCCACGGCGTCCATCGACATGGCAACGGTAAGAAAAGAAAAAAATCTCTTCACACTGTTTCTTCTCATCCACCCAACCAACCATACACATCTACCAAGACAGCAAAGTCTGTTTTCCTTATAACGTTTTATAGTTCCAATTAAAAGGAGCATATAGTACATTTGTTTTTTTGGCTTTGGACTGCAGGCTTTGATAACAACTAAATGTTTTTCATCAAACGGTTTACATGGACTCATCACATTTTTTAGCTGGCAATCAAGGACACTCTGTGTATGCGTCTTTTCACAGGAGAACATTCTACAGAAGGTTGTGATGACAGCGTTTGCTGACCGCACCGTCGTCACCATAGCAGTGAGTTCCCTTTATATTAAAGACGCTTAAAGATGCTGTACTAGCCATGAATATCCTGGAATTATGATCAGAAATAGATGCTCACAGGGTGGTTTGTACTTACTTCTTCTTTTTCCCCTGTGCTCGACACAATGATGTAAAGGTTTCTGATTGCATTCCAATTGATCCTTTTCATGTAAGCTTACAGAGTCTTCTCAGAATGCATCGGAAATTAATATAAAAAAATATCAGTGGACATTAAATCCTCATTCCAAGCCTGAAGTTTAAAAAGGAAAGTATGTAAGTGTAACTAGGTGATATCTCTCTGTGCCTTAATAGTAGAGGTTCCAGACCAGATGTGCTTGTTTTCATACCAAGGTATTAAAGACAGAACACAGTTTGGATAAATAAAAAATAAATCAATTCAAGTGCGAAAAAAAATACAGGGAAAGCCATATCTGTGAAATGAGCTGAAAACTCTTTTCATAGTATTTCCATTACTTTTCCTAGCTGTCATTTTTTCTATCCTCATCCACTTTCTTATTTTCTTTCTCTCTCTCCTTCTCTGTACTCTTCCCCTCTCTTCCCTCCTGTTTCTTTTTCTTCTTTCCTGTCTGTTTTTGTGCGGCACAGCATCTGGTCGCCTCCATAGTGGAGGCGGAGCAGGTGCTAGTCTTTTCCGCTGGGATTCTGGTGGAGTGCGACAGCGCTGCGAACCTGTTAGCGCAGGAGGACAGCCTGTTCAGCACCCTAGTGCGCACACACAAGTAACCCCACCACTGGCTATGCCCACAGCCTCCGTCCCGGCACCCTGGTTGGTAATCATGTGACTTTTCTGTGTGCCATTTCAGACTAATTCCAAGCCCCTTTTGGATCGGTGTTACTTGCTTATTCATATAAGTTCATATGATCAAGGGGCCAAAGATCATGTGCAATAATTGGCGCTATACAGAACATTCTTCTCTGTAGATTGTTACTCTTTCCGACATACATGTGCTCATAACAGCCTGAGTGTTTATATGTATATTTATTTGTGCCTACTCGTGTGTGTGTGTGTGTGTGTGTGTGTGTGTGTGTGTGTGTGTTCCTCCACAGCACCGGGTTCACACTATCCTGACGGCTGATCTCGTGATCGTGATGAAGAGAGGGAACATACTCGAGTACGGGAAACCAGAGGAGCTGATGGAGCAGGAGGACGGCATATTCGCCTCCTTCGTCAAAGCAGACATGTAGACACACTATCCATCACTACACACCTCCACACATACATACACACACCCACACACTGCTGACGTACAAGGAAGGAAGAAACAAGTTATTTCTTATTTTATAAACAGGCAGATTTTCCAGTCTGCCTGTTCCTTTGACATTTTAAACAATTTACATTATATCCTTGCAGTATTTTTATTTTATTTTTTGGTTCATGGTTCTTCAATTTTTCATATTACGTTAATGATACGTGTGTTAATGTGAGAAATAGCATCTATACAGTATATAATGGAAAAACTGGTACTGACACTGTACGCGGTTGTCACAGCACATTTGGGAGCTGACGCGACCTGTCTGTCTAACGTGCATTGCTGAAATTCCCTCTGGAGACTTCTAGCACCACAGAGGCACTTATACTATGCAAAATGTTTTTGTTTTTTTATATATATCAAGACGTTATATATCCTATATCATTTGCCCTGTTGTAATGAAGTAAGAATGTGAGTAAGAACTTGTGCTTCCTGGGGATGACCAGATCACAGAAAATATTTTATTTACAACACAGGGCTGTAATGTATTTCTGTTCACTTCTCTTATGTTTGTCTTTGCTTTTAGTCTCTCTGGCATCTATGTTCCACACGAACAGAAAATAATTTCCAGCTGAGACCTTTTGCCTGGCCTAACTCCTTTCTGCCACATAGATAAGGAGCATAAACTGTTTTTTTCCCCCTCAAGACTGGATGCAGACCTGCCTACTTATATTTTTCTGTATGATGCACTATTTTCTGTGGTGATTATATTTAGGATGAATCTAAACTTGGTTAACATAATACTGACCAGAGGTATGGTTTAAACAGGATCATCAAAAGTTTACTTTTCTTTGCTGGGTCCCAACCTTCTTGAACTCTTCATAATCAGTCTTTCAACCTTTTTTACTTTTAAAGTTGTAAATATTCACATTTACACAATGGTTGTGCTGCACAGTGCTGACCTTAATTGATAATAGTGTGCAGAAGCACTTTATGATCATCATTTGACTTTTAAACATAGCATTATGGGTTTTTGATGCAGCCAAGGACTGAAGGTCCTACCACGATCATACAAATGGGAATAAATAAAATGGTCATTATTGGCCTCCACGGTCCCTAGTTGGAATACAGAGGTTCCGAGATGGATGGATGGATTGATGGATGGATGGATGGATGGATGGATGGATACAGCCTAGGCTGACAAACGTTGCAGAGTGAAAGCGAAGGTTTCCGAGTCAGCCATGTTGATTTGAATGCGTAGTGGATTGAGAAGTGAGCACCGGCTGTCATTTGTAACGAGACCTGTTGACAAGCATTCCAAGACATTTGTTATAGTAGTAGTTTTGGCTCAATCTAATGTGATTGTGAAAGTCTCTGGATTTGTACACATCAGAGCCCAGACTCTACTAAGGTCCTTAGACAGTAATTGTACACATTGATAAGCCTCTGTAAGCCTAGGCAGGCCTGCAGACGACGTGGAGCGCTCTCAGAGTGGAATGGCTGTGATTTGTTTTCCAATTTTACTCAAACCAAATGCACTGCTACTCACTAAGCCAAGCTAGGGATTACTTTAAAATAACCCTTGTATCTTTTCTGACTGCTACTTGTCCAATGTGGAGGAGATGCTCTTTGCCATCTTCCATGTGTATGAGCTGCTATACACTTAACACTTGACTAATGCTACTCTACAGAGAGTAACACCATCCCTCGCATACAGACAGGAGGGCCAGTTACGTTTTCTCCTGGACTCTCAGACATGGATGACTGGGCGAACGCTTGCATCCCTTAGGAGTTATATAAAAGAGGCCATCTGCATAACCCTGGGTCAGTTGTCTCTGGGCAGGGCTTTACTTAACACCTACTCACAATGCCATCCTAACATCTTTAGCCCAGCTGCGTCACACCAATTCACACCTCTATATTCCAATAACTGTCCTGTGACATTAACTCTATAAATCTTGGGCAGAGGATTTTTTTTTTTTATATCTTAAAGCATAATATTCAGTAACTACTATGACTTCTCGTACCTATTGGGAAACACTGGGAACTAGACAGATCGTCTAGGGTTTAACAGGTTTTATGACGTCATAAATGTGAATCATTACAGAGGTTTAAATATCAGATGTTTTTTCCCACCGTGTCAGTAGAACTGATGAGCAATGAAACTTTGTACTGATTTTAATACAAGTCCAGCTGTTCTGCTTTATTCCCATTAGACATAAACTTCAGATTAAACTTTGCTAAGTTTGGCCAAGTGAACTTTTATATCTCTTCTCTGAATCCTTTTACAGCCAGCAGAGTTTTTATAGAGCGATGTTTCTTCTTTATCAAATTAATCACACCCCCTTTCCTTTGGCTGTAATATTTATCATACAGTGGTACTGTATGCCAATGTCTGCCAAGACTAATGGCATATACTGTACATGATGTGATATGAACACTGCTTTCTCCACATCAAGGACAAATGAGTATTTATACAGTATCTATTTTCATACGATGCACCATGTTGTGCACAATCCCAGTGGTATGCAATATTTCTTACAAGCATTTTGTGCTGAATTGTCTTAATGTACATATGTAATTACTGTTAGCAGCATACATCGTTAACACTATATTGTGTGCCCACCTTTCTTTGTACTCTTCTCTTCTTTTTTTTTTTTTTTTTTACAAATGAATAAAAGCTGGAATGAAGCCATTGTGTATTTGTGTCATTTCCTAATTTTACATGGTAAAAGCTGAAAGCCTAATATATCAAAATCAGAGCAGGATAACTGATAGAACCTAAAGACTGAAAGAATGAAAATAGCAGTATTGCTGAATCATATTATAAATGAACATTCTGCTATTGTGCATTTCCTATGTGCATGTTTCCATTATTGTAGTGATATTTTTGGTCTTTTGATATAGGGCCTCGTGCCCTAAGTCTCCTGGGATAGGCTCCAGGTCCCCATGACCCTGAAGACAGGATAAAGCGGTATGGAAGATAAGTGATGAGAAGATGAGATGAAATCTTAGCAGATATACAGTTTGTCAAAAAAATAAAAACTTCATGTCTTAAAATAACAATTGACTACCAATACCTAATGCCAAATGTGTTATTTCATACTTAAAAAAAAAAATCAGTATCGTGCTAAAATGTAGAAAATAAATCCAAGCTTTTGTCCAAACTACCATACCATACTGCAAGTAAATGAGGTTTTCATAGAATCAGCAAAAACACAAAATGTGTTTAAGTAGTATGAATGTTGAGGACAAGGCAAAAGGAATCATTAAAATAAAACCACACTATTAAATATTCTCAGTTTCGAATATATATTTTGGACATTTTAGAATTAAAAAACTTTATAATTCAGGATATTTTTCATGTTTATTTTATATAAGAAAGATAAACTTTCTGTTAGATTTTTATAAATAATTCTTCATAACATAAAATATTCTTTCATAACAGCATTTTTTTTTTATTTACTGATAATTTAAAAAAAAAAACTTTTTTAAAGTATTGTCAAAGTAAAATAAATATATATTTTGGACATTTTAGAATTAAAAAACTTTATAATTCAGGATATTTTTCATGTTTATTTTATATAAGAAAGATAAACTTTCTGTTAGATTTTTATAAATAATTCTTCATAACATAAAATATTCTTTCATAACAGCATTTTTTTTTTATTTACTGATAATTTAAAAAAAATAAACTTTTTTAAAGTATTGTCAAAGTAAAATAAATAGCTTAGCTACCAACATCAATAGACTACATTTACATTAGATAAACCCTAATTTGCATACATAAATGCACATTTAAAAGATCAAGCCAACAAATAAATAAACAAATAAATGCAGGAATGCCAAAAATCCTTTGGTAAAGATTAATTTTGATGTCTGATATTTTTAAGAAATAATCTTTAGCTGTATTGCTCTGTCCTAAACACTATCTAAAGATGTATATACATTTCTTTAATTAATCATTCATTTTCTATCTATAACTTGGGTGAACATTTTAAAAGTTTTATAAGTTTTCTTGTTCATCCCTCACTGAAAATGAAAACAAAAGAATGAGATAACTTACTTTTCTTCTCTCATGGTCTTCAGGTAACTTGGATGAAACAGTAAACATGTTAAAGTGGAATGTTCCAAGTATTTCATAGGGGCGAATGTGATATGTATTTTTTATTAAAGTGGAACAGGATTGAATGAATACTGGTGGAGTGAAATATATTTTGGACCTATAATAAATTACCTGCAAAGGATATCAATTGGATGTAAAATGGAATATAATGGACATATTAATAAAAATATATATATTTTTCATTGCCCAAAAATCAATGTATGATATCAGTCCTCTGAGTTTTCAACACATTTATTCTCACTATTAAACATAGCTCTCATTTCTACTGTCTATTTTTTGTGATGCGACTTAACCAAGTGATCCATGATGATAGATTTTTTCCACATTTCTTCTGGAAAGTTGGCGGTTCACATACAGTATGTCCTTCCAGGTTTCAATAATGTATTGGACATATTGAGCACTTGATGAAGGAGCTTTTTTGGGGCAGGCAGTCTTTTAGCCTCCTGAGACCTGGACTGCAAAAACAGCAGTAATTTTGTCAAAAGAATTATATCTCATAATACTCCTTATAGGAGAAAAATTCGAGGACAGAGCCATTGGGAGAAAACCACTTCCTAATATGTGGACATTCAGGTCGCAGGAGGTTAATTCGGGGAGAGGAGGTGAATCCCTTAGGGAAATGCAAACATGAGCTGGCTGAACCTGGAATTTGTGAGTTACCCTGAATCTGTCTGAAAAGATATATTTTTAATTGGTTATGGGATTTCCAGTAAGTATGCACAAAGCGATTACTACAGAAGCTTGACTATTACAAGCTTTACATGTAAAAAATGAGACTTAGCGGGAATCTTAGTAATAAGCTTGAGGAATAGTGGATTTGGGAATTGGTATATTTTTTCAGGTGATGAGTAATATGTGTTGAACATCATGAAACTATTTGATTGCAGCATTTCTGAATTCCTAGTATCCATAAGAATCCAATGGATTGATTTTCTGCCACTTGATATCACCACGGTATCCATTTTAACACATTACGGTTGTAATCTGTCGTAGTCATAATCAGGCATATTAAAAAGTTGTGGCTACACGTCAGTTTTTAACCAGTGACGATTTCTTTAAGACTGCAAGGGAAGCTCAGCTTCCCCTATAATGTCACAAAATTAATGGTCAAATTATGTACTATT
>JAQMYJ010000004.1:17958286-17976958 GCA_030014305.1 Clarias laeviceps
ATTAAAAGTTATTATATGGATATGGAGCTTTACTCACTTTTTTCAACACACTGCTATTATTTTGAACACCACTGTACGACTGACTCAAGAACCAGTCTGACAACACTCCTCCTTTGAAACGTTAGAGAAAAGCAGTTGAGAATGTAGATTTTCGAGTTATTTCATTTCTGTATTTAAAGTTTTGTCAGGGTAAAATATGTTTTAGTTTTTTTCAAGTCACACCTACATAGGTAACATTTCTCATTCAAATGACCTGGCTTTTAGTGCATCCTGCCCTCATCAAGCAGAACAGGCCTTAAGTACAAAACCACACTGAATAGCCATACTCCGAAAGCTATTATTATTATTATTATTATTATTATTATTATGAAAAATAAGTAATTTGAAATAATCCCTGTATATTAGTATTAAGTAAATTGAGTATTAATTATATTGAGAATTAGATGTCTGTGACTGAGTTGCACACTCATAAACCTTTATTTAGTTTGTTAAGAAACAAACTAAATAAAATAAAAATAATAATTTTGATGTGTTATATTACTACAAAAAAAAAAAAAAGAAGAAATATCTTTAATGTACGGACAGGCCAACTTAACAGTTTTATTATATGTATAGATAAAGACCATATAGATTATTACCAGTAGATGGCATAGTGACTCCAGCATGCACAATTGAGAGCACAGAGAGAAGAATAAACCAGGGAATTAATGACCTTCAGTCCAGAAATCGATCGATCAAAGTCCACCTTAAAAAAAAAAGTAACGGTTTTTAAAATGCATTTGGAGGAACTCGTGGAATTGTGTTTGATTTATAATAAAGTTAAATAATAATAATAATAATACATTTATTTATGATACAATACAGTAGACAAGACAATGTGCAAGATAATAGGGAAACAGTTAAAAGACAGTATAAAAGTTCTGTGGGCAAAAGTACAACAAGAAGATATTGCACTATATTGACAATAAACTGTAATGTGTAGTGAGGAGTCTGATGGATTGTGGGAAGAAGCTGTTACACAGTCTGGTTGCCTTTAAAGTCTGAGGACCCATGAGTGCATTCTCAATCTTGTACCCACACCCTTTTCCATCCCAGTTTTACTATGGTTACTGAATTCTTTACTGAATAATCTGCTTTAGGCTAAATAGCTGAGATCATGAAAATGTGAACATGTACTTATACTTTTAATAAGCTTTAATTTTATTACTTACTGGAAACACCTTGGGAAATTCCTATATTTGTATTAGCAGCTGCTTCGCTACTTTATCAGCTCTGATAAGGTTTATTGCACATCATTTGGTAGAGCAACATAACTGCACACATCAATGTGAAAAAAGTGTGTTTATTTCTGTTAAAAAGGATACATGTGTAATAATAAAATCCAATCCCTATTAAATCCCATTCCCATGAGGATCAAGTGAACAGTTTTGTCATCGACATGATACACAGTTTTCAAGCTAGGACATTAAGTACTACTGTTGAAACATAGAGCAGTTTCAGATAAGCCTGGTTGTATTCACAGAAACAAATCTGACTAGAAATTACAATAAGCCATATTCCTAGCATGTCGCGTAATCAATCATGTATTAAAATTTTTTTTGTAACTCTCCACAGGTGATCCTTCTATCATCCAGTGACGACCCAGTACCAGATGTGTTTGTAGAGAAACTGTGCATGAAAACAGGTTGTGAAGTCAGGCGTCTGGGATCCAGTGACGACCCAGTACGAGATGAGTTTGTAGAGAAACTAAACAAGAAAACAGGTTGTAAAGTCAGGCATCTGGGAAAGGAAAGGAAAGAGGAGCTGGACAAACTGTTGGCGGAGAAGAACCTGAAGTGGAAAGAAGTGGCCTATATAGGTAAGCATGGGAAATACTCTATCTAAGCAAGTGGATATGTATCTTTAGAAACTAATGTACTGTACACCCCAATCAGCCAAATCACCTAGGCTTTAGGTTCCCCTCCTGTGCCACCAAAAAAGCTCTGATAGCTTGAGGCATGACTCTATAAGACCTCTGAAACTGTGCTGTGGTATTTGGCACCTGGACACTTGTTTGTCCACGACTTAAAAATAGATGCTTGATTGGATTAACATGTGTGGAATTCTGGGGCCAGGTTAACAAACTTGAACTCTTTGCCTGTTAAGCCCCATATACAGCAAGCAGCAGAGGTGGGTAGTAACGAGTTACATTTACTCCGTTACATTTACTTGAGTAACGTTTTGAAAAAAAAATTTACTTCTATGAGTAGTTTTACTGCACCATACTTTTTACTTTTACTTGAGTAGATTTGTGAAGAAGAAACGCTTCTCTTACTCCGCTCCACTCGGCTCCACTCAACTCGTTACTTTTCTAACCATTTATTCTACACATTAGATATTCTTTTTTTTGCCAGAGAAATGCAGCCGGTGGATCTACTGTACCACGTGACTGTGCTCCACCAATCACACGTAGCAACAATAATTACATGTAGTCATATCTTTAGCCGTGGTAAACGGAACCATGACGCGGTTAGTTTAGCTGTTTTATTTAATGTTGCAATGTTAAAATATATAATTAGCAAATAAAATATAAGTTTCGTACCTTTGTTCTGCTGGACACAGTTTATGGTAAAGTGAGACCTCTTGTACATGTTCTAATGTTATTTTCTATCTGCTGAGCCATTTGGAGGGGCAGTATATCTTACACTGGAAATATTTTACACTTCAAACATACATATGTTACTTACAGTAGGTATTTATTTCAAAAGCTTTATATTGTGAAAAAAGTGAGATTAGGAAATTTGTGTTTCTTTAAATAAATCCTTAATTTGCTATTTTGTAAAGATACAGTATTGAGTTTTATTCATTTATTTTATTAAATGTATTTTATTTATTTTATTATGTCACAATTTGTACATTTATTTTATCATTTTGTCTGATTGCTTACATAATTAAAAAAATAAATAAATCGGACATTATGATGAAACAGTTACTCAGTACTTGAGTATCTTTTCACCGGATACGTTTTTACTTCAACTTTACACTACTTGAGTAATATCATTTTGAAGTACAGCTACTCTTACTTGAGTAGCAAGCTGTGGTGCTCTGGGTTTTCTGGTACCTTTCTATCATAGCCAGATATATTAACTTTTTTTCACAATTTATCCTACATGGGCTTTTCTTTGGGATCAGACTGGACTGGCTGGTCTTTGTTTCCCACAAGCATAGATGAGCCTTGGATATCCATGATCCTGTCACCACTTTACTGGTGTATAGTTGATAATCAATGTTATTCCATTTACTTTTCTGTGGATTTCGTGTTATGGCTGATCAGTGTGTATGAATAAATGTAAAAAAAAAAAAAAGAAACGGGTTCCCGACTAGGTGTCATTTAATTATGTTGAAATCCTATACAGACAAATCAGTGGGGAGGAAACCAGTCCAAATGCATGCAGTGTAGACTGGTGTTTTTGTACTGCGTTTGTTTGCGTGTGCACTTAGGGCACAAGGCTGGGTATACCCTGCCACAAGTTGCTCGGGATATGCTCCATGCCCCCCCGGGACCCTACACAGGATAAACTGTGTATACTGTATAGGATTTCAACATAATTAAATGACACCTGGTCAATTTACTACTTGGTCTCTGAAACAGCAAAACGCTCACTCATCTAAGCAAATACAGTTAAAGTTAAGTTACAGTGTGTTCGAAAGGGGCCAGAAATCTAATACTGTAGCTCTCCAAGCGATCCTACTAAAACATAAAACAAAAACAGTCTGTTCAAAATCTGTCCTCTCTACAGGTAATGATGTGCCAGATGTGGAGTGCCTGAACGTGGCTGGTCTGAGCGCAGTGCCCTTGGATGTCCCCAAAACACTGGATCTGAAAGCGGCTAAATACACGTGCCAGAGAGCAGCAGGAAGCGGGGCTCTTAGGGAGTTCATCGACCACATTCTCCTGATGAAGAAAGTGTCAGAAGTTCCCAAATGACAGAACCTAATTTAAGTTTTAAATCATGCATCTCGACTTGGGTTTAGCTGTAGACTGTACTCTTAAACTATGTTTTATTATTGTTATGTTAAAGAATAAGTATGCTGTTAAAGGAAAAAGATAATGAGTGGGATATTCTGTAATGCTACTTTGTGTAGTATGGTAATAATGAAGGTTTCTGTGCTGAGGAAGTACTATTCTCTGTTCAGTATTTAATCAGTCACTAAATATTTCTATTATGTCAGGCCTACTTTAAACACTAGGGGGCAACCTTGCACATAGAATCAGGTTATTTGATGGAAATTAAACTGTGATTATAGTTGTTCAGGCATGAGCTGCTGTGTCCTTTAGGATTATTGTATAGTGCGTAATTTATTCATCAAGTCTGGTTCAGTTCAATTTATAAAATCAGTTTTACACCATCGCATTGGCATCAGCAGCACATTTCTCATGAATTTGCATGCATTTTGTAAAAGTCATAATTTTCCCTGATAATATGCAGTATACTTCTCTGCACATGCGACTGATAAATGGACTATTAAATTTAAGAATTGACTGGTGTCTGTTTTATTTATTTGATAGCCTATTTTTTCAAAAAGGAGTAGTGCAATTCCTATTTATTATACAGTACATAATCACTATGGAGGATGGATATTCTAGATTAGAACATGAGTCAGAAAATACCAAAAATATGAACAGGCTAAAAAGCTGTTTTAATGATTTAATAAATCACCAAAACAGTTTAAATTGAAGAACATTGAGTCCTCAGGAATACAAAACAGCCTGGTGTTATTCCCCATTTAAATTTTGGAGCCTAGTGCAAAACTGCATCACCTGCATTTCTTGCTCATATATTTTATATGTTTGTTTTTTGTTTGTTTTTTTGACTATCACTGCTAAAATAATATCAAAGGCTATTTAGTAATTTATATTAATTTCATATGGTGTCTATGTTTCTGGTCAATCCAACCCCATGTCAAACCTTTACATGTTTAATAGATAATTATCAGCAGCAACTTAGGCTACATGTAACAAAACTCTTTCAGACAGACGTATTTCTGAAAATATTCAAGGGGTGTTCAAGTCAAACTGAGACTTTTCACTGCCAGAATAACAGAACACAGTCATGACAGTAAAAACTTCCTTTATTTTTCTATATAATCCCCTGCTACAGTTTCACTAGTGCTTGAATACCATCATGGTAGAAAGACTCCTCAGAACGTCAGAGCCATGATTAAACTGCTTGCTTCAAGGCTGAAACGCTGGACTCCCTGGAACTCCTTTAATGGTCCAAATATGTGAAAAAGGCTTGGAACAAGGTCATGACTGTATGGGGGGGATGAAGCAATAACTCTCAGCCGAGTTCCTGTAATGTGCAAGTGGTGTTGTTGAATAATTGTGTGTACAGTTGCCACAGACAGATGCATCTCTTCCGCAAGTTGGCGGCAAGTTATTCGTCAATTTTCAAGGATCAGGTGTTCTACTCGTTAAATGAGCTACCTTGGCCAGGATTGTCATTTACAGATGTATGGCCTTATTTAAAACTTTTGCACCATTCAAATCTTTTACAAAGAGTCTCATCACTGTTTGAAGTCTTCTATAAATGCCAATCAGTTTCACACCTTCATTGACAAGTCCCGGTTTGACTTGAACACCACTCATAGTTTTTACATAGTCAGTTTAAGCATATGTTTATCATGCATGATCATACAAAAGCATTAACAAAGAGATAAAAAGTTAAGAGCAGAATCCTTCATGCTGCTTCAAATATAGTTAGTTCAGTTAGTCACGCTTTGATAAATTCATGAAAAATTTTTAATATATATGAGATATGATATATGAAACCATCTCCCCTGGTAAGTGATTTTTAAGAACAGCATTAATGACAGCTCAAGATGGCTGTGGGAGGAAAAGCCATCAGCCTCAATTGACTCCGCTTATGTTTCTTCATTTGCAATTCTGATTAATCTGCTCGCCCTGTGTGAGAGGGCGAACCCAATTAACTTCCTCTCCGTGTGGTTCATAACGTCAGCGTGTTCATAACGCCTGCATGCACCCCAACCTGTAGCACGACCAGACATTTAGCAGATTTAAAGAACTTTGTGGATGGTGAGTCTGTCCCATGTCAGTATGTACTTTTTTTTTTTGCAAGATGCACATGCCTTGAATTGAGCAGTGAATGGCTAGCAAAAATCTTTGAGGGGGGGGAACACTTTTTATTGATTCTTTTGTGACTGACTGAACGTGCAACCAAGCAGTCACAATTAACCTGCACGATCCCGGATCAGAACAAATGCATTACATCAACTTAGTGGCAGATTTATGAAAAATGATGGAGAGCATTTATGTAATTAGCTAGCACAATGGTTCCCAAAGTTTGAGCCACAGCCCCTAGTGGCTCATAAGGGTACTGCAGGTGGGCCACAAGAGGTCATTTATAACAAATAAATAAGCAGTTTTGATTTTGACTTTGTAATTAGATTTAAAATTTCCATAAAATATTTTTGATTGAGTATTTACATTTAAAAAGTAGCCAGGACTAATAAAACAATGTGATAATCTTCATTTATCTTTAGTCTCGTGTGTTGATCTGAGTTGTGATTAAAGTTTTAGGTGGGCGGAAGATTTTCACATCTCGACTTGAGCTGCAGCCTTGTTAAATTTGGGAATGGCTGAGTTAGCATGTAAATGATATTACTTGGAGATGTGTTTGGCACCGAGCTGCTTTTGCTTTTTTGCTTTTTACTAAATTATTTGGGAACAAAAATATAATGCTATTAATCTGAAATCTCCCAGATACAGAGAATTATAAAAGTCTTAGTATTTCTAAGTCTCTGCTTCATAGAACTTTGGTTTTAGATTCAGTAAAAAATATGCAATAAAAATAAGAAAAAATTTAAAAGGATGATTTCTATAATAATAATAATAATAGTAATAATACCACATGACCACATTATACATGTGTATTTTACTGAAATCAAATTTTTTAACCTGCAAAGTTGTACATTTACCCTGTTTCATCCAAAACATATTTTAGTATGACAGGTTGAGTTGACGCACAAAAGCAAACTAGTCTATATTCTTGCAGGATGGATATTAAAGCAAGCTATTATATGTCATTGGTATTCAGGCTTCGGGGGAATGTGATTCAGTCTGTTGGTGAACAGTGCTCCTTCTCCAGATGACAGGGCTCCTGTGTACTTCTGTGGAATAGGCTATTTTTTGCCTTTAAATTAAGTTTACCTTACAAATAACCCATTCTATTAGCCTTTTTCGGTTTCAGTGGCCGTGAATAGATCTGCCATAGTTTTTTTTCTTGCAGGCAAAGTCGGCTCCTAAATAAAAGTGATCGTGAGACTTTTCGATGAAACACAGAGGATCTATATGATCAATATGGTTGACGTAGGTCTGTAATCTACTTGCTGACATCTGCTGTTTGCTCCAGAAGAACCAATTAAAAAGGATCAATACGAGCTTATAAGCTCGAGTGCATCGGTCGCAGGTGTGCTAGCAGATTGAACCAGAATGCACCTGTGCCTTATATAGCAATTCTTATCATCATTTTAGAAAGTTTTGAATAATAATCACTAGTGTCATGTTCGTAAGGGCCTCAGGTGGGCTGGCTGGGACCTAATCGACTTTGAGAAGTCATCATTTATTAGATATTTTAAAAATTTAAAGCATGGCTTGCTTGCTCCTCTGTCTTCAGCTGCATGAAGAGGAATTTTCATCCAGGTTTTTTTGTATTTTGTATTTTGAGGAAAAAGCCAGAGATTAAATATAGCAAGAACATGTACGGTCATAAGACTAATGTTTTATTATTATTATTATTATTATTATTATTATTATTATTATTATTATTATTATTATTACCTAAGTGATGATCCTCACCATCTTCTATAATCTAAAATATACTGAATATACCATTGTATATGTTACAAATAAGCATAATAGCCTTGATTGAGCAGCATCAATTGCTGTTGTGAAGTCATGATTAATGTCCTTTCTTTCTGGCTTGATGTAGACACACAGGTGAGTGCTCCTGGGGTCTGCTTTTATTTGATTATTAGCCAAATTAGGGTTATTTCCTCTTGGTGCCTCGATTTCCTCCCACAGAACATGCAGATTAGGCTAATTGCCGTTCCTAAATTGACTGTACGGTGTGTGTGCCCTGTGATAGAATGGCAGCCCATCCAGGGTGTACCTCACCTTTTGCTCTAAGCCTTGTGGGATAGGGTCCAGGCACTCCGTGAACTAGTATACAGGATGAATTGGTATAGACAACAATGAGTATTTTGGAAATAGGAAAGTTTGTTTAACTTTTGGGGAAAAAAAGGTTAAAATATATATATTTTGTTGTTGTTGTTGTTTTTCTTTTTGTTACCTGTGATTGTTTGTTTAAAGAAGTCACACAATTTTATAGACCCTGATAAATAAAAGTATAGAATTAAAGAACATACTTTTTCAATTCTATGTACTGTATACCCCATTAAAAGGGGGTGGAAATATATTATTTCAATATATATGCTATTTATGATTGGTAACATGATGTGGTGGTTAGTACCTCGATACCTCGTTAGTTGCCTCACACCTCCAGGATCCGGGTTCAGTTCCCGCCTCTAGCCTGTGTCCATGCAGTTTGCACGTTTTCCCTGTGCTTGGTGCTCCGGGTACTCCGGATTCTTCCCACAGTCCAAAGACTTGCAGATTAGGCTAATCGGCGTTCCCAAATTGCCCATAGTGTGTGAATGAGTGTGTGAGTATGTGTGTGCCTTGTGATGGATTGGCATCCCAGGGTGTTTTATCCCCGTCTTCTGAGATAGGCTTCAGGCCCCCTGCGACCCTGTATACAGGATACGATGGTATAGACGATGAGTGAGTGAGTGAGTGGCATGATGCATGACCCTACTGAAAATAAGTGTAAGTGTAAGATGTGGTCATAAAGAATTGCACATAATCAGCAACAATATTCATTCAAGCCATGATTGATTGCTATTTTCCTTCTGCCAAATTTTTTCCTCACCACATTACATCATGATCATCAGTCTGATCTGAACTGTTGACAAAAATAATTTATTCTGTTTCTGTCTCTACCATCTGCATGTCCATGCAGATGGTGCAGACTTGTTCATTATCCCAGGTTATATTTTTCCAGTCATCAGCTGTCCACTTAGGGTGAGTCTGTACTCACTGTAGCTTCAGATTCTTGTTATTGACTGAATGGAGTGGAACCTGATGTGGTGTTCTGTTGTTGTAGGTCATCTGCCTCAAGAACTTGACATGTTGTGCGTCCTGATATGTGCTTCTGCTCATATTGGTTACAAATTTATTCCTGCCACTCATTTTGTTTTTTGTACACTACATTGTGTGTAAACTCTACAGAGTTATTGTGTGAAAATACCAGGAAATCAGGAGTTTTTCAAATACTCAAACTAGACAATCTTAGAGTGGGCACGGTGGTTTGAGGGTTCGAGTCCTCCCTTTAGGTCTGTGTGTGGAGATTTTGTGTGGGTTTCCTCTTGGTGCTCCAGTTTCCTCCCACAGCTCAAAGACATCCAGAGTATGTTAGTGTGTGTACTGTATGTGTGTGATGAGAGTTTGGCACCCTGTCCAGCGTGTGCCATGCCTTGATCTCCTGCGACCCTGTACAGGATAAGGAGCATATAGAATGTTGCTCTGGAAACAAATACCGTGCCACAAGGACAAAATCAAGGACAACATTAATTCAATATAAATTTTATTGATGTTAACATTCATTGAAGATCATTTTGCTGCCACACAATTGAATACTTGCATGAATATGCACATGTTACTAATAAAATGGCCAGTGAATGTAGGAGCAATTACAATGTGTCTGATATATCTTACAGTCAACCTGTTTTAGGTGACAAACTCATTTGCCTAATTAGAAATGATGAAAAAATGCCAAATTTTGCATACTTTTTTTGTGGCATTTAATTTGGCATTTAATTAAATAGCATTTTATGCTTGAGGATGGATGGACAGATAGATGATAAATAGGTAGATAGATGGATAGATAGATAGTTAGATAGATAGATAGATAGTATACTGTACTGTACATCTAATGCACATGTACACAACAATCCAATGTACTTTCTATATACAATGGATAGTTTGAATATATCAGGGAAACCAAATGTAAATCTGTAAATGCAGTTTTTTTCTTTCAGAGTAATAAGGCTTGAACAAAGCATGATACTTGTGTAACACATGGTTATTCAGCCATTAACGTGAAATCAGATATCAGGGCAGTCAGTGTGTTGTCTGAAGATCAGAAGCACTCTGTAGTAAATCTGTTACGTAATCACTAATGGCCTTGCTATGAAGAGTGGCTTCCATTATCGGTAGGGAAAGTGAAGTGTTGTTATTCCGGATATAAGTGGTGCACTTGCTGACTGAGGATGGAGTAATGTGAGGTGATTTGTCAATAACCATCCTTGCTCTCTCCGAGAGCTAGAAGACCGCAGGTGCTGGGGAATTGGTGAAGTGACAGGCTGACAGTGATGTCTGCACTGCCATTGAGTCACCATGAAAATCCTTTAGCCATCAATCACAAGCTTGGTCACATTCAGGTCACATAGTCCTGATTAGGTTGTGTGTGGATGTTATGAGGCTATATATTATCAGTGCCACAGCCATCTCAAGTAGTTTGTGGGGAGTGGGCTGAAAAACTGTGGCTTGAGTATAGCATGGACACACAGGCTATAAAACCATACACAGTGAGCAGCCAGGTTTAGTGGTAAAGTCAATGTAAAGCACCCCCCCCCACACACACACACACAGAAAGCCCACCCCCACTGGTACAGTATAGGGTCAATTTGAACTCATCAGACCACATTATCTTTGTTTCACAGATCCAAAGTCCAATCTTTATGCTCTCCAGCAAACTGAAGACTTTTTCTGATTAGTCTCATAAACAAGTGGTTTTCAAATGGCCAATTAGTTGTTTAGACCCAATCCTGAGTTCTCAACACATTGTGTGTATGGAAATGCTATTACTTTCCAAGTGTTTAAGTGATCTCCATTTATATATATTTTTTCTGGACTCATTTCTTCAACAAAGTTGATGGTTCAGCACTATTCTTCCAGGTTTTGATAATAACCTGGAAGAATAGTTAAAGGGTTCTTAACCCAGTTTCAGTGATTTAAAATCTCTTTGCTTGACGCAGCCTATTAATTTGACCATTTTAAAATGCTGACTTTTTGTTCAGGCAGTATATAAAGAATTAAAAGGTAAATGTTTAAAAAAAAAAACTTGCTAGTGATGTACAGCTCTTGCAGAAACCTTACAATATGCAGAATTACATTAAATTAGGAGATATGCTCATGTGAATAGGTGCACACATAACTAGGAGTGCCTCTCTATCAATAGCTCAATTGCCACAAACAATAATACAATAAGTTCTCATACACTTTCTAACAGATCTCACCAGTTCTGAATGGAGTGGAACCTGACGTGGTATTTCCCGCTCCATTTAAGATATAAACACTTCCCACTCTGCTCATCGTGGTCTCTCCTCAGCTGAACCAAATGGAATGCACTCTGAGAAGCATAAGTGCGTATTTTATTGATTTGAGCTACAATCGATAAAATACATTTTGTAAGAATTCTCATTAGCTCTTCATTTTTTTTCTGATTGCAGAATCTCACAATACCTGATGTGATAATTCAAGCTGATGCATACTCAATGTAGGGCCCCTCAAATGCAGTGTCCTGGACGCCCATGCACTTTCGGTCACCCTTCGAGAGGGCCAATGCACTGCTCAATGCACTGTGGTAGTGTTTAAAATCTTTACTTCTGTATGTTCTGTTTTCTGTCTCAACTAGTGTACAGTAGTTTTCATTTTCCTGCTCAAAATGTAGCCTTGATCATCCACCTAATGAAACCAAAGTAATCATCTGGGTTATAGCATAGGGCACTGGTTTCACTGGTATGTACTGTATTTAATAATCTATAATAAGAATCTGTGACTCTGGAATAATAGCACAAAAATCCAATGCTGCCATAAGTAGTACAAGAAGATGATGCATTGCAGAAAAATCTGTTCTGTGCACAATGATGCTGTGAATGTTAGTTAACAGCATGGCACGTTTGCTCTAGGCCCTCATAGAGATAATGCTCACAATGGGAGATTTAATGAACAGTGCTCCAAGCTATGGGCAGACAGTCACAAACGAGACGACAAGTTTGGCTTGCTCAAACGCCTTTTCCAGAAAATTATAAAAAACACTTTGTGCCACTTGCCAGTTCAGGAAGCACCGGATAAGCTCTCCTTAGCTAAATCACAATCTAATCATATGCACAAATGAGCAAACTTTGCCACAACGGGATACTACTGGGGAACTTCAGATTGCACTGGTAGTTGGTATAAATTATGCAGGTTGCTGCGCATGCTACAGTACATTGGTCCTATGCCATGAGAATGCAGATGAAGGTTGACTGAACCACCTGAGCATGATTCCCATGACAGGTTGGATATCATCAGATTGGTGGCTAATGAGCACACTGTGCACAGGGTATTGTAGAATTTGCCACTGACCAATGCTGAAAATGGCGCTCACCACAAAGTGATGCAAACAAAGTAGCCATATTGATTTTTGATCAAAATCAAAGGAACAGGCAGCAGAGATTGCTCATGAGCCAGAGTGCTTGGCTCAACATATTCTCTCATTCCAAAGAAAAAAAGAAATATTAGAGGTATACATATTTTAAATGGCTGCCTATCCATATGCTGCATATTCCAGAAGTGACATAAATGGTGAATGAACACCAACAAGCTCCTACTTCATAGATCTGATTGGAATTAGATCTGATCTATTTTGGAATATAAATGACCTCTCTGCCTTACCATAATCTGAGTGACACACAGACTACAGGATGATTAATGATTTGTGGACACTTGAACATCACACATATTTGGGCCTTCCTCAAACCGGTGGAAAGACCTGACAGTGCACATGTACACAAACCTGGGTACATGAAGACATTGTTTGCCAAAGTTGGATTGGAAAGACTTGAATGTCCTGCACAGAGCTCTGAAACTTTTATTTATTTATTTTTTTGCTTCAATTACTTTTCTTTAAAACCATTGACAGACAAACAAGCAGAGTTACGGTACAGTGGAGCTAGGCTTCAAGTGTACCCTGATAGGTCAGCGCTTTGTGATTTTCTGAGCTGACATGCTCATACATCATCCACATTGGAGGGTTATTAGGCACTGACAGCAGGCACAAGGGGGGGTAACGACTACACACTATTTTAGCACCATTGTGACTTACTGGAGCTTTCCCTGATAATATCCAGACTGTCATTTCTTTACACAACCATGTACCACAAGATGCATCACTGCTTCTTCACAAAACCTTTCGCAAAATACTTCATAAACACAATTTTAATTAACGAAATGTTTCTAAAGTAAATATGTGTAAAAGGATGACTCCACCGAGGTATCAGTTCTGGTTTAGATAAATCCCCATTCGGTTATATCAAAACCATCTGATTGCAGTTTAATTGCAGCAACCGCAAGAGAGGTTTTAACAAAATGCTTGAAACGTTACATAGCCTGAGCCTCATTCCAAAAATTTATATGTATGTCCTAGGGATTAGTTATGCTGATGTTTTTTTTTAATATTATGTCTAAGAATTTTACTTTAAACAAACATGTTACAATTCAGATCTCAAACGGCAACAAAATAAATAACAGATTTAAGCTAAATGAAAAAAAAAAAAACGTAGCAAGAAATCCTTTTTCTGCTACCTTGATAACCAAATCTCCAGAGTGTAAAATTCAAATAAATGTTAATTATAGTTCTCTAATTAGTAATAATACTGTATAAAAATCCATTACAGTGCAACCAATTAAAAAAAATTGCAAAGCATGAATGATGAAACCAAATTTTTTGTTTTTGTGTTTGATGGATGTCTAGACCCCTGTGTTCTCCCTCTGTCTGCAGTTTGGTGAGTCACTGAAGGCTTTTATTCTTTTTCAGTTGACTGATCTTTTTGCTTTTAAGTTTCTTAGTATGGAAGCACAATGTACCATGTCTTCTTTACCACTATTAGAAAAATGACTTACTGACTCACAAGCCGGCTATGATGTCCACATCACTGTTTAGAGTTCATTCTTGCCAAACTCCTGGAATTGTTAATGCTATTGTTATTGACTGGAGCAAATTGAGGAAAAAGTTATGTTTTTCCGTTGTCAGTGCTACTCTTCCAAGCACAGTTCAGCGACCCCTATTAGTTTGCATGCAACAAGGTGACTCGGACTAGCATCACTGAACCTCCTCTAAATTATGCATGGATACTGATCTTTGGGTAAAATTAGGTAGAGGGGGTGAAAAAAAAAAAACCACCAGGCTCAATAACAGCCATTAGAGAAAGTCTGGGAAGCTTTTAAGGAAGAAATTTGAAGCCTTGTGGCGAGACAGAAGTAAGGGAGATCTGGGAGAATGATCAGGGATCTGATTATTTAATTCATCACATCATGGGACATTGAAGGAGAGTGGGCAAAGGATACTTATGGTAATGTTGACTGGCCAGAATTTATAGCTTTGAATGTGCTGAGATAGATCTTGAGATATCTCCGCAAAAAGAGAGGACAGGGAAATATCTAGGATTACAGGATTTAAACAGTTTACTTGCACAGAGCTACTGACTATAATTGCCAAATAGTTTGTAATAACCTATAACTCGAAATTTATAATCATGCACTTATTATAAAATAAATGTGTATTTTTCTACGCAAATAGTGTAAAACATCGCTAGAGCTGAGAGATGTCTAGACTAAAGACAATGTTATAAAACAGACAAGTACGTTCACTCTGTTCTTCCAAAAAAAAATCACATATTTATTCAGAACAATCAGAGCCTTTATATCTTGTGCATCATCTCTGAACCTGGAACAGCACAAACAGTTCAGTCCATCATTACTCACTCACAATTTATAGGCTATATTAGGCAGCAACTGAAGACACTTCTCTTCAAGTTTATCTGTCGGAAGCATGAAAAATGGGCAAGCATAAAGACCTGAGCGACTTTAACAAGAGCCTAATTTTGCTGGCTATATATAAGCTTCTCCGAAATACCAGGTACAGTGGGGTGTTCCCTATATGCAGTGGTTAGGGGAGTGAAAAGGGGTTCAAGGAGGGATGACCAGTGATCTTGTGACAGAAACACTGTAGCAAAAATTGCTGAAAATGTTGATGCTGGCTCTGATAGAAAGCTGTCAGAGCACACAATGAGGCACAGCTTGCTGTGTATGGGGCTGTGTTGCTGCAGACTAGTCAGAGTGCCCATGCTGACCCCTGCCCACCACTACAATGTGCACATGACCTTTAAAACTACAATGTACAATGCAAGAATATGTTTTTTTTTTTTTTTTTTACAATGTTTGGATAGGCATGTGTGCATGTGGTGCATACTTGGCAAAGAGGAATTAGGATGTACTACAGGAAAAAGGCAAGCCATCAGTGGCAGTGTGATGCTCTGGGCAATGTTCCGCTGGGAAACTTTGGGTTCTGGCATTCATGTGGAAGTTAGTTTGACATGTACCAAAAACCAAAACAGTTGCAGACCATGCACACCCCATCATGGCAATGGCATTCACTAACGGCAGTGCTCTCTTTTAGTTGGATAATGTGCCATGACACACTTAAAAAAATAGTTCAGAAATGGTTTGAGGAACATGATAAAAAGTTTAAGGCTGTTGAGTTTAAGGTGTTGACGTCCAAATTCCAAATTCTAAATTCTCCAGATCTCAAATGAATCAAGCATGTGTAGGATGTACTGGACAATCAATGTCAATCAATCCACCTGACAACTTACAGTACATGACTTGAAGAATCTTTTAAGTAGTCCTAATGGGTCAGAGCTGTTTTGGTAACAATTGCTGTGCACCGATCATTAAGTAGGTCTTTGTGAAGTAGACTGCACTGGGTATTCAGCCATATTAAGTACAAAACCAACCAAACCACAGGGAGTTCAAAGGGAACTGTGAACAGACTAGGGAACAAGTGAACAATGGTTCATCCTTTCACCAGAAGCACATATGCACAATTTCCTATCAGGCATTGCACCTTTTTTGAAGTGAATCATGAAAAAAAATATTGTGAAAAGGGATTATTATTATTGTTATTATTATTATTATTGTTATTATTATCAGAGATTATATAATATTACTATGACACAATAAGAATTCGTAATAAATTTAATGTTTTAATTTAATTTAAAACATCTATTTAATCTACAAATTCTTACTATCGCATAGGCTAAACTAATCTGTAAAAAATGTATGTGAATTCTATTTTAAGCTAGGGTTTTTAGTAATTTAATTAATAAAATATTAAAATAGGTCAGAATTAAATGCTGTCAGACTAAATTAAAAACTTTTAAATATAGATGAGCCAATATTTAGCAATAAACAAATATTTAACTCTTTATTGTTCAGTCCAAGACCCCTATTACATAAATGAAGAAGAGTTGAAGAAATCTATATCTGTACATTCGGTTACACATTTACATGTTGACATTAAACAGCATTATTTCCATTTTAATACTGTGCTTATCAACACTATTTAGTAGGTGCGCCCTCATTACTATAATAATAATAATAGTTATTATTATTATTATTATTTCCAAAGCGTGATAACTTTGGTGATTATTATGGGTTGTGCCTCTGTACCAGGAATTACTCACTATTACTTTTCTAAGGGATCTAACCGAGACTTTTCCCAAGATTTCTGTCTTTCCTATTTGGAAGTGATTGGCCATATCACCCTGAATTTTGCACGCACCCAAATCTGTTTACATTTTATCCTGTATTCAGGGTCACGGGGACCTGGAGCCTATCCCAAGAGACATAGGGCACAAGGCAGGGTAAACACTGGACAGAGCGCCAATCCATCGCAGGGCACACACACACATACACTCTCATTCAGACACTACGGACAATTTGGAAACGCCAATTATCCTAACCTGCATATCTTTTGACTGTGGGAGGAAACCGGAGGAGGAAACCCACCAAGCACGGGGAGAACATGCAAACTCCATGCACACAGAGACACGAATCGAAACTGGCCGGGAATCAAACCCGGACCCTGGAGGTGCAAGGCGACAGTGCTAACCACTACACCACCGTGCTGCACATTGCAACGCAGCATGTCGAAAAGAAAAAAAATGTCGCTCAACAATAACTAAGCTCTTCTGAAATGGCCTTGAAATCAATGTAAAAATCACTGCACGGACTATAATGTGGTTTGTAGAGTGGACACCCACACAAACACTGAAAGACTGCTTTTAGACCACATCTGCCATTCTGCACTCAGGTTTGGAAATACACACAGGAATCTTGACATTCTAAAAGTTGAAAGCTTTCTCACTCTCAAAAAACCCTCATACGGTTCCTCCAATATAAGTTAAAATAACACCGGAGTGCTGTTGGCTTTGGAGTTAATGCTTGTTACATTCTCTGTGCCTGTAAGATTCACGTGTAGAGGGGAGGAAAGGCTGTTGCAAGTGGCCACCCCATTAACTCACATGCACACACACACTCCCTGATATCACAAGCAGTATACACACTCATATGTTTATCATATTTGCTACATATGAGACATTTTTAGCATTTTGCCCAAGAAAATCTAGTTTACTATAACTATTGTTTCTGCTGATGTTAGTTTCAATTATTTAACTGTAACTCAAGCATTTTTCACAATGTTACTATGTTTAATGCTCAAGAGGATCATACACATAGGGCAAGAATGGAATTCGTACATGAGAAAAAAACATAAGTGAAATTTGTGAATATTTGCTTATTTCACAATTAGATTTGATAATAGACACCTTTGATGTGGATGGAGTTTGTAGTCATTCTAAGACACACACAGTACCCAGTAAAAAGCTTATACAACTGCTCATGACCTAAAAAGAAGGATTCTCTGCGAGAAAGAAATCGCACTGATGAGTACAATTAAATTAAAAATAGAATATTCCAATAGAGTAATATAAATATGAATATTAAAAAATATATATAAAAATAGAAAAAAAAGTTTAAGATGGAAAATTTAAAATATTTACAAGGTTGCTAAATACAATAGAATTGAAATAGAAGTGGTAGAACTGACAGATTGCAGACTAGATAGTAATAATGTCCAAGCATCAAAGTAATTTGCACTGCCTTGATGTATGTGTTGTGCTGAAAGCTTAACAAATTTCATAGCATATCTTGATCAGTTGTCTTCATTATGCACTTTGCACTAATAGTTTGAAGGATAGTCATATTTATCCTTATCTGTTCTGTTTCTTCCCAAGCTGTGGTGTCTCTGCCTTTGTTTTTCCAACATGAAATACGTAATTTTCTCCAACAGAAGAACCTGCAGTGACAATACTTCAGATGCTCTAAGCTGTGAAAGAACACTGGCCATGCTAAAACTGCCAAACAGGTCACATGCCTCATGAATTCACATCCTTTTTACAGCCTTGTAAAGTACAGTGACCTCTTCTCGAACTCCAACACTTTATAGTCCATCAGTGAAAAACAACACAACTCAAGTGGAGTACTGGGGATATAATTCAGTGGCGGCTGCTCTAAGACTACAAGGGAAACTCTGCTTCCTCTACTATGTCAGAAAATAAATGCTCATATATGTCGTATTTATATTGGTTTTAATAAAAGTGCGCTAGAAC
>JAQMYJ010000004.1:17981876-17997863 GCA_030014305.1 Clarias laeviceps
TTTTTAGTTCCGTCTTTGGGTTCTCCGTGTCTCGGGTCTCTGGTGTCTCGTTTTTAGTTCCGTCTTTGGGTTCTCCGGGTCTCTGGTTTTTAGTTCCGTCTTTGGGTTCTCCGGGTCTCTGGTTTTTAGTTCCGTCTTTGGGTTCTCCGGGTCTCGGGTCTCTGGTTTTTAGTTCCGTCTTTGGGTTCTCCGTGTCTCGGGTCTCTGGTTTTTAGTTCCGTCTTTGGGTTCTCCGTGTCTCGGGTGTCTCGTTTTTAGTTCCGTCTTTGGGTTCTCCGTGTCTCGGGTGTCTCGTTTTTAGTTCCGTGTCAGCTCCCAACTTAGTGTTTGTATGTGTCCTTAAGCCTGTGTTTCTCCACAGGGCTTATGCTTAGTGTAGCAGGTATTAGAGCCTGTATGTGTCCTTAAGCCTGTGTTTCGCCACAGGGCTTATGCTTAGTGTAACAGGTATTAGAACCTGTATGTGTCCTTAAGCCTGTTTCTCCATAGGGCTTATGCTATGTGTCCTTAAGCCTGTGTTTCACCATAGGGCTTATGCTTAGTGTAACAGGTATTAGAGCCTGTATGTGTCCTTAAGCCTGTGTTTCGCCATAGGGCTTATGCTTAGTGTAACGGGTATTAGAACCAGTATGTATCCTTAAGCCTGTGTCTTGCCATAGAGCCCGTGTTTCACCATATGTTTGAGTATTGTTTGAGTTTGTTTTTGTGTCTTTATTATTTATATTTTGTTATTGATCTTATTAAAAGTCTCCTTTTGTTTACAACACCCCTCTGCGCTTATGCCTGCTCTTTCCGCCCACGGCGACATCCGCCAAAACACCTGCATCATGACACAAGTAATAAAATACAGGTTTATATTAGGATGCTTGTTCTATACTGTATAATTATAATAGGGTTTCTGTCATGAGAAAGTGTATTAACAAAATATAATAATGAATGAAGGAATAGAATAATGAAATAATCTACCATCTATATAAGGAGTCTGCAGTGTCAGCACGTTATAAGTCAGTGAGTTTTCCACCTCAATAAGGGAGCGTACTCTTTTCAAGGACATCCCGTGAAGCACAATATGTCATTCATTAATAAATGACACACCACCCTGTTGTAGATTCATTTACTATAACAGCATGTCCTGTCATGATTTATTTCTTACCTAATGCATCATCTTGAGCTGACGTTGTTGATTTGGTGATTTTGTGTGATAGGCAAAAGGGCTTTTTTCCCCCCCCCAATTTAAGTAAAAAAAAAAAAAAAATCACTCAACTGTTTGTCCCATTTGAGGAGATTAGTAAAGATTTAGCAAAACAGGCGAACCTCTTGAGCCTAATGGAGGGAATCTTGAGCAGCACTCCTGTGCAAATGACCTTGTTGTCACTGGGCTGGTTGCAAAACATTACAGCTATGCCAGGGCTGCAGCACATGACCAACAAGGGGAGGAGATACCACATGAGGATTTATATACTCCAGAACAAGTTTTTTGAAAACGGAATTTGAGAAAACTGGTCAAATATAAGTGAAATTGTTCACACCTTGATATGGATCTTGATATGATTTGAAATACTAGTAAATTTCTTTGTAATGAGACACTTATTTTAAAATCATAGATTATGTTGTGTTGCAAAGCATGTTCTAACATGGATCAGGAATTTGGTTTGCTGTAAAAAGTTTATTAGCAATTTATATTTTAAAATCTCTTTTATATTATCAGTGATGTAACAGTCTGACTGAAGATGCTGAGAGTGATGATGTACTTGAAAATGGAAATCCTTAAGTTGCAATTATTGGAAACAAGATAAAACATTCCATAAAACATTTTCATAAAACAAATAAAAAAATATATAAAAAATCATAAAACATTCTATAAAACAATTTGATTTATAAATGATATTGATCCTGAGGTAAAGTATAAATATTATTTTGAGTTTCAGTTTAATAATCTTAATTTTGAGGGTTTCTCAATTGTACACCTTTATAGTAAAGTAAAAATTTTGTTAAAATTAAAGATTACTTAAAATTGTTAAATTATACTTTTCATGTAATTGCTACGAGTGAGACATTTGTATCTAATTATAAGGCTTTGTTGTTTATATAATTTATTGTACACCTACACTTTTTTATTAACTATTATTTAACTATTTATCTTATTGTGTTGAATTGTGCAGGTCAACCTTAATTGACAAACTTGATAAATCTTTACAAAAAGCAAGCTCAATGTGATATAAGTAAGGCTGGTTACTATGACTATAATGATGTATTAATTCATAAGTCACACATTATGAAGTGTAATTAGTTGGTATAATATAAAATAATGCAAATAATATTTAAAACAAAATCCAAGTTACTCCCAGATTCTGTGTAATATAACCTTTAAGATACCTGTAATATTGTGGTACAAAAAGCAAAAAAAAAAAAAGGAATTATAAGAGATGTATTTCTGTTGTTGGGGTTAAATTATGGATTATGAATAGTCATTTTTGCATTGAACCTCATATAGATGTATTTTAATTCTATTATTCTATTTAAAAAAAAAAAAAAAGATTAACCGCTAGTGCAATTCATTCTAGCAAAGAAACCCTCCTTTTTAGGTCACGGGGGATCGTATAAGCATTTTACAGCATGTCATGCTGTGTACGGCATAATGCATTGGCTATTGATATGATTTGTTGATATCGTTCAACTTGTTGATATTGTATTATGTCATGACTGGATAAATAACATGGATTTGCACATACATACAAAAGTATTTTTCTTTTCTTGATGCAAAAAAAATTAATAAAAAACAGAGTACACTTTGTTCTGCTTCCTACATGGAGCTGATTAAATGATCAAAAAGTCAAAGTTTGCACTCTGTCCACTTCTTGACATAGCCTTAAAGAAAAAAAACGACAAAATCCTATACTTACTCTCTGCACACATACACAAACCCTAACCTTAGACACATTGTGACAGTTCCCTTAATTAAGCACATACTGTGATAATAGAGTGCATGTTGCACAATCCTTACTACATGACAAAAAAAAAGCAAACAATGCATTGTAGCAAAGTGAAACATTTGCCTGATGTGTAATGTAAAATATTTACTTAAGATAAAGTGAAACATCTGAAATATACAGTATATTATACCTGTATAAAGGATTAATGTTTTTAGTGCTTTATTCTCCCAGGTATTTGTGTTTGACCTTCAAGCATTCTCTATTTCACTTCTGGCAGGCACCGAAAAGGGCTGTCAATAAATCAGTTGAATTATTGGTTTGGATCAATTTCAAACTGCATGTGACACAACAGCAGAGTTCTGGGAAGTGATAGCAGTCATTACAAAGAAAAGGAACTAGTAAAGAATCAATATGGATCTGGGCCCTGCTTTTCCAGAGAGGCTTCTTTGGACAACCAATTTAGTTTAGCTGCTGAACAATGTGGCAATAAATTTCCTTGAGCTTGGAAAACTCAGAATACGAGTAAAATGTTGTTAAATTAGTTCTGTCAAAACACATATGACAAAATTATTGACCTTCTATGAACATGTGCAAAAAAAAAAAATCTGTTTTGATAAAACTTTTGAGGCTTCTCCATTTCTTTAAGCACAGGATTTCATTTGCTGCATACGTGGTTATTTTTTTATACATTAATTTAACTCATTGTTGTGGATGGTCCCAACAATTCTGGTGTTGGCTGTATGTATACAGATGAAAAGCATATTCTCTACATTCTGCAATTCTTCTTTCAACATCCAATTGTTTAGATTCAAACTATAACTCTCATTTAATTGTCTATTATTTATAACTTGTACAAAAATATCCGAATCACTTTCCCATGATGCATGCAAAATGACTTAAATGCGCATGGACATAATTTCCTAACACACATCAGAATCTCAGGAAGATGAAAAGTTGTCATCTTTTTAACATAATTGATCAATTTATCGATTTTATTTTCTTTCACATCCAGTGCTTGTTGTGTTCATTTCAAGCATAAATTGGAAGAATGACATTTTGTGGTGGTGGTGCTAAAATATGGTTTTATTTATTTATTTATTTATTTATTTATTTTAATTTTTTACCTCATAGCATTATGCATAGATACAGATTCAGACTTGCTTAAGACTTCATGTTGTTTTTCAGGTCAAACATGGAAATAAATTGAAGTCACATTGTTTAGAAAATGTGTAAAAGACATGCCTAGGCTTCCCTAATGTGGATGCTTACTGAAGTGGTTGGTGTGTGTTTGTCAAAGCTATTAATTATGTAAGCGTATTACTCAGGTATTGTTTTTTGTAATGATTGCTGTAGTGGCATGAAATGAAAAAGTGGCATAAAAAATATGGTGTGAAATATATTTCAACAAGAAGAGTGATATGTGATCATGACTAATTTTGCCCTTTCCATTTTGTCATGTTCCAGTTTTGCCATGCAGAGGTTTTTTATCTCATATATAACTGAATTCTACCTTGTTTTGCGGAGTTTGGTACAGATGGAGATTTGGAGGTGTGTATCATCATCAGGCCCAGATGAATTATATAATAAAGTGCTGATGACAAATGTCCATTCTATTTCATAGCCACAGGCATGCATGTTATTTCAGGAAAGAATACAACCCCAAGACCAGTTTCTTGCAGCTGTAGTTCTAATAGATTACTGAATAGCATAGACTATGCTTTTTTTCTGCAAAGGAGATTTAATTGCAAGGAAATAATCACCAAATTTGGAACCATATTAATCTATAGTGGTACAGCACATTTTGAGTCAGTACATTAAACAGAAAAATGTCTTTCAATTTCAAACTTAATATGACTGAGCCATCTCTACCACTTTCTGTGCTAAAAAAAAATCCTCTACATGTTGCTGTTTCTTTAAATAACTTGACTTTAGTAGTATCCCACAGAAGAATAAAGTGGATATAATGCCAAGCATTTGTGCTCTTGCACTTCCACACAAAAAGGTTAGTATATTATGTGATTTAATTATTTAGTTTTTGTAAATATATTCATACTTTTTGACATCACTACAAGTGATACTTGTACCTATACTATACTTATATATTCTGTAAGTAATGAGGCAAAAAAAACAACTTTTCATTGTTTTTTGTAGTGAGGTAGTTAAAGCATTAATAGTGCATGCGCTGCTCTTACACCAATTGACACACAGTACTTTATATTATTTATATCCATTTGATGCTTCATGTTGCTCAATCAGATATGACATGGCAAACTATAACAGTATTTGAAAATGTATTTGGAGCAGCTTCTTTTCTTTATACTTTACCAGTTGTTTCTCAGTCAAGGAATCACTAAACTCTAATTACTATACAGTACTTGATTGCTTGTAACTTGAAACAAAGAAATGGATAATAGTGACTACTTCCTCTAAATAATAAGGCCTAAACTTTGAGCATATCCTTTGCTCAGAAAGTGCTGTAAAATAGCTGTGATCCTAAATGAGTCACGGCGTTCTGTATATTTGCTAGTTCAGTGCATACTGTAAGTGCAAGTTAAAAAATATTTTACAGTTTAATGACAAGCTTTTCATGAGAGTTGTGGTAATAGTAGTAGGCAATAATTGGTAGTCGAGGGAATTTCACTAACCTTGAGCAGCCTCCAAGTATTGTCCATTACTGCCAGGATTTGGCATAAACAGAAAGCTGAACATGTTTACCAAATTGTAAAGGGAAAATTGGGGTTGTTTTGTTCTTCCTGGTCTTTAGATAGATTTTTATTTTCATAGTCTGCAACATTGTGAGCTTTCCACCATTTTTTCCTTTAAAATGAAGCATCTCATTTGTTTTCAGTATCTCAAAAACTGAACTCTGTGGCATACTTTATACTTTCATTTTGTCCATTCTCATCACACACTCCTGGTCCAGTCCATCATTCAAGTTTCAAGTTTTCAGGTTCATATGCCTGAATATGCCACTTTGATATTTATTTTATTTGTAACCACTGAAGATGCTATTATAGGGCAGAGGTGGGTGCTCTGGGGTTCTAGCAGTGATGCCTGAGAACAGATTATGGATAAGCAGTGAAGATAGAGGTGACAAAACATACAGTTTTATGACCACAGAAAATAGGTATGAATACATCATTTGGATTGAACAAATAATGCATCCTAAATTAACACAAATACAGACTTGGAAAATACTGTAGGTGGATTTGTTTTTCAGAGCCTGACAGCTTCACAGCAGATGAAAGAAGAAGAAAATTCATGGAATATTTACTTTAATGTTTAATAAATAACAGCTTGCTCCACACTGTATGCACCATAGTAAGTTAAACATAGAAAACCAAAAGTGCATATGCAGTTTAATAGTGTTTTTGTGAAGAATATATGGCAGGCACAGTTTGTAAAATATTGCAAGAGCAAGTCTGATAAAATCAACAAACACAATATTTTAGTTATTTAGTGGTTCACCTGTATCATAATTTATTTTACAGTTTTTTTAAATATAGTTTTATATATTTTTATACTGTTTAAAGTGGTGCAAACGCCAAGATACTTCATGGTGCTTAGCAACAACATTCCAATTTCCTCGGTGTATCTTAAGCACCATGAATTGTGGTGTGAGTGAAAAGCATAAAGTCCTTACTCTGTGGAGGATGATTGAAAAATCTTTTCTCTGGTAAAGTGTCCTTCTAAAGACCTCTACTTTCCTTTTACTCAGCCTGAATGTTCCCTAAAAATGGAACAAATGGACAGAGGGAAAAATTGAACTGTTATTAAAATCGGCCAATTTGTGCCATTCATGTTCATACCTAATACACAGGAGCTCTATCAAAGCTTTAGCAGTGAATGTCAAGATGCACTAAGAATCTTCTCCAGAACTGTAGGGTCAATCTTTGTAAAATTGCTTGTTAAAAATGAGGGCCAGCTATAATGGAAAGTGAATAATCATTCATTTTGGCTGACTGTTATCGTCTGAGAAAAGCCCATAAAATTCTGTTGAATCACACTGAGCTAGTATTTCAAGACAGAATATTTCTATATCAGAAAACCAAAATGAAAAACACCTATTGTACAAAGAATTTTTAATTTGGGATGGAGTTATATGCATGTATTAGGTCTAGCATATTAAGGCAATACTATTAATAACTTGGAAATCTGCTTTTGTGAACCCTCAAACCCTCATCACACCTTTCTTTTTTCTCCAAATGCAATTTAGTGCTATCAGACCGTATTGTAAGCATTTATTTATTTATTTATTTATTTAAAATACAGTCATTGTCTAGTGGTCCTTTGAGAGTTTGCGGTTAGAGAAAAAACATTCAGAGAAGGAGAGTACTTTTGTATTTTCACTAAAACATCACTGCTATTATATTCTTATTCTCCTTCTTTGAATGTTCTCTGAATGTTTTTATATAATAAAGCCTTAATCTTTTTAATATTTTAAAATTACTGCAGACGACCTCAAATTGTTACATGGACAGTGTACATGAACACTTGCTATGTTACTCCCTGAAGCCCAAAGAGATGTTAAATGATTTACAGCCAAGACATGGACACTCATGGTCTGCTTCAAGGCTGTGACCGACCTGTAGAAAACACAATGCAACTACATATTATAATGAAAGGCTGCCCTAAAACAGTGACCAAAAGTATTAAAATGACGTATATAACAGTTCTTTCTGACTGAGTAATCTGATTGGACAAGATGCAGAATATAAGAGGTAATATAAAGCATAACAGCACTGGGACACTTGACTACTGTATACAGTATGTGTCACTCCATGTCATGGGGTTTCTAACAATTGTGACAAAACAAACACATGGGTAAAAGTAAGTCTATACAGTTGGTAGTATTGAGAAGAGAGCAGCTGCTTGCCAAAACTCACATACAAAACCAGTCACAAAAACACTTTCAGAAAGAAAACACATCTGATAACGCAAGTCATTCTGAATTGTCTCTAAACCATCGGTATTGTTTTGTTTCACGGTTAATGCAAGCTACGAAAATAACTAGCCACCAGTGTTGGGAGATGTTACTTTTTAAAGTAACTAATTACATTACAAAATTACTGTCATTAAAAAGTAATCAGTTACATTACAGCGTTACTTTCTGATAAAAGTAACTAGTTTGAGTACTTTTCCTTTGCAAAAAATTAAAATTCCTTTGTGATTCCTCATGCATGTTGTTTTAGTCAAGACCTTTATAATTATTCTACCATCATCACTCGAAGTTTGGTCCATAATCTGTTAACTACTAATACCCCTATGTCACCTATGTTTTGGCGCTGTGATTACCTTTCCATCTTTACGCGTGTCGCTCCTCGCATAGTCAAACCGCATAGGTGAGATAGGGGTATAACAGCAGGAATAACAGAGGGGGGGCGGCTGGGTTATCGGGGGGCGGGGCTTGTAGGACGACCTTCACACACACACTAATGGATTGGGAAAGACTCCTGTCTGGCTCACGGATTACATAAATTGTCTGAATAACGGATTACATTTTTGAAAATATAACTAAATAACTGAGTACTTAAATGGCGGACCTAATGCGTTAGATTACTCGTTATATCAAAAAAGTAATCCAAGTACTCTAACGCTTACTTTGTAACGCGTTACACCCAACACTGCTAGCCACTAACGCAAAGCTGAATCCCAAAGCCCTCTCTAACTCCTGATCAAGTGTACTACTTGTTGTGTGGAACAAGGGATTCATACTTACACCTTATAAAGTGTACTAGATTTCCATTTAACACTTTTTGGGATGTAACCCCAGAAACCCTGAAGTGAGCTGATATTTTAAAGCGCATTAAATGAAAACAAACTACTGTCAGACACCAGCAAAAGCAGAAGCAAATAATAACTGATCATATAAAGAAACAAATTATAATCTATTGATAATAGATTTCATTTGTAGAACTGTTGTGTATAAGCAATATCACACTGGAGGTTGTGCTATAAAAAAAATAATTGAGAATGTCATTAAAACATTGAATTTCACTTTTGTTTCAATATGTTTGGCCACCACTCTTCACATGAAAGTCTATCCTATAAATACTGCATGTCACTGTTCCTGTTTATGTCTGAATTATTCATGCTATGTATGACAGAGTATGTTTGTGTTCTTGTGTTGCTAGAATATGAAAAACTGACTCTCTACAGTAATGATTAATATCCATAAGCAATGCTTAAACTATTCCCTGTGAGATCGAGAAAGATATGACATATGCGCTTTATTTTTCATACTGTATGTTTTTTTTTATTGTCTTTTAGATATGATAATGTGGTTATGTTTTACTTCAGTCACAAGACAAGTATGAATTGAAAATGGTCATGCTGAGAACATATAGTAATACTATAATCAAGTAACTGTATGGACACAGTAGGCCAATGCTTACATCCTCAGCTATCACTCAGTCCATGTCCTTAGATGGAGGATACGAGCAAGTAGGCTTGAAAATCTTTATTGTCATGGATCCCAAACAGTGTTCTGAGACCACAAGAGTAACAGCAGGCAAAAAGGACTTGGCGCCCATGTTTGGCCCTTACATCTGAGCTTGTGTATATGACAGACCCTGGAACATTGAGCTTATCTCTATGTTTAACACCATAATTAAAACAAAGCTGGCAGCAGCCGGATACCACAAGTTGAACTGAGCACCTCCTCGATTGCTGGGTGATGGGAAATTTGGCTCAGTGAGTCAGAGCTCACAAATAAGAACTGATTCTTTTGTTTCCCAAATGCCTCCTTGTCAAATTTTTAACAAACCAGCTAAAGTTCATAGTCTTTTAACACTTTGGTACTGAACCTTGCTGTGAACGTTCATCCATCTAGAGTATCCTATCCTCTATATCCTGTTAAGAGTTTCAGGTGATCTGGTGAACCCAGTGAAAACCCATGTGAAGGAAGAAATGCCATTATTATTATTGTTTCTACCTGTACAGTAGATTTCCAAGAAGACTCGTGTATTTTATCCTGATATTTAATCACTTCTTTAATACACTCCACTCCACACATCATTATATTAAGCAGAGGTGCAATACTCACACACATACACACACAAATGAGAATCAACCACAGACAGGTTCTAGATAGGTCTATTGATTCACCTGGTGCATTTATGTCACATTGCAGTGAAATCAATATAATTGCAGTAGAGCTCCATGAATAACCAAATACAAGGGGGGTAATGAAGCATCGTGACACATGATGCAAAAATGTGACAAATGTGTAATTCACATCATGAAAATCATATTTGCGTCTAATGCAATTGCACTCGTGAAGCACCTCTAGTGTATAAAAACTCATAAGGTTAAAATATAGATATATTATATAGATATATAAAGCATACTGGTTGATATGATTGGACAGCCTGCAAATATTACCACAAAAAATCTTTACTTGTAAAGTTACTGATAGCTCCAGATCACACATGCCAACATGGTTTATAGATTATATGGTTACACAGCTAAGTTATGGCTTTATAAATAGCTTCTCACCAGTCCCACACTGTTGCAATATATGAAGCCTGAGAAAATTATAAATGAAGCATTTTAGGCTTTACATTTTAGTCATTTTAGGATACGTCTGTGCATGGTGGCTCTTGAAGCACTGACTCCATCTGCAGTCCACTCATTGTGAATCTCCCCCAAATTCTTGAATGGGCTTCATTTTACAATCCACTCAAAGCTGCGATTATCCCTGTAGCTTGTACACTTTTTTCTACACATTTTTTTCCTTCCATTCACCTTTTCATTAATGTGCTTGGATACAGCACTCTGTGAACAGCCAGCCTACTGAACCAGACTGAGAGAACATTTAAAGGCTCAGTAAACCTGATAAGAGTGTGTCACCATGAGTCTCCAAGATTGAACTTCATCACAATATTCAAATTTTCTGAATTATGGTTTTCATTAGCCGTAAGCCATAATCATCATAATTAAAAGAAATAAACACTTTAAATAAAGATTCTATATAATATATAAGTTTCACTTTTTAAATTGAATTACTGAAATAAATAAACTTTTCAACGCTATTCTAATTTATTGAGATGCACCTGTATATATGTATTTTATTGATGGTGAAGGAGCAAATTTTTGTTTTGCACTGATTATTAATAAAAAATAAAAAATAAGTCTGTCCAGATTTTTTCCAGATTTTCTCCCTAATTTAGTCGTGTCCAATTCCTCCCCGTCACTAGGGGGCTCCTACTACCACTCAGTTGGGAGGGCCGAAGACTATCATGTGTTTCCTCCGAACCATGTGATACCAGCCGCCCGCATCTTTTCAAACTGCTTGCTCATGCACCATTGAGGGCGGAGTAACACACTCGGAGGACAGCGCTATCTGCTCCTTCCGCTTGCGTGAGCTCACAGATGCCCCTGATTGACTGTAGAGCCGTGATTAATGTGGGAGCACTAAGTACCTCTCATCCCTCCACTCTGAGAGAGCTCAGCCAATCAGCTCTCTCTAGATCTCCGGCTGCGAGAGGTTACAGCATCACCCGGGAATCGATCATCCAGCGATTGTTATGTGAATTGAACTGAATCATTACTAAGATAGCATCATAACACCCCTTCTGAATAACTCGTGAATTTTCAGCCTAAGGATATACAGCTCTTTAGATATTTGAATCTACTCCCAACCTTCACCTTAAAGAGCTGGCTCAAGGTGTTAAATAGATGCAACATACACATCACTTGCTGGGTCACAAAATCCTACCCTTAGGAACATATCTACAGTATATGACTGAAGTCTGTTTTTTATGAGAGCAGGAACAATTCTAGAAAATTCTATAAAGCAACCAGGGTTAGGGTTAGGGGTTAGTGGTGGAGTGAACCCTGCTGTTATAACATATCCACCTAATGGTTAGATGTATTATACATTTTCTGCTTACCCTGGTGATTAATTAAGTTACTATAAACTTCCTGTCAGCTCAGACCAGTCTGGACATTCTCCATTTATCTCTCTCAAGTTGTTTCATCCTGCAGACCCTGCAGAGAATATGTTGTTGTTTTTCACCCCATTCTGTGTGAAATAAGATGAGCAGTTTATGACATCTTTATACCAGCTGATCTGGCACTAACAACCAACTCCTGATCAAAGAAATTCATATTACATTTTTCCTTTATTCTATTTTGAACATTGTAAACAGCTCCTTTATATCTGTACTTGTATGGTTTTATGCATCATCCTGCTGTCACATGTTTGGGTAATTGCATAGTTGCATAAATGAGCAGGTGTACAGTGTGTTCCTAATAAATGGACAGTAAATGTATATTTTGTACAGAAATTATGGGGCAAATAATACAAATAAGAGATCAATGCATTAAAAATGTCCATGTGTAATGCAGTTAGGTAGTAAATAATTGATTAGAAACCAATATTCCAAATTCTTCTTAGCTATAACTCGCTTCCTTTATTTATTTATTTATTTTTTAATAAATACTGTTCAGTGAATGTGATGTAGAGCTTTCTATTGTCAATGTGACTAGATTGCTATCTGTAGTATTAGGCATGGAATGTTATCATGTACCCTTGAAATATATTGGGTGCAGAATTACATAATTGCTATTTCTCCTAGGAACATACTGACATTTATATTATATGAAGCTCAATCTGTCTCAGACTAATGGCTTGATATAATGACATTACAAATCAGGAAGTTTGATAGACAGAAAGTGTATTTCACTCTTGTATTCCTTGGTGTAATCCCACCACTATTGATTGCTACAGTTCTACAAGTTACCATTTGGCAGAAGAGCACTTATTAGTCCCTCAGTAAAAGTAGGGTATATTGATCCAGGCAATCTTGCAATCACGTTAATCAGAATCAAATGTACAGTACATCGCAGATCATTTCCGCATTAATGGAGTGATAATCTTTTCCATTAACAAAAGTGTATCTATTCTCCATGAGCATCCACTCCACTGTTTAGAGATTTGGCAAACACATCAGACTTTCTTTTGACATCGATCTACTTACTTTGAGTGTAAGAAAACTTATCTGGGTTACATCCATATTGCGCCAGCTCATACAACTGGCATGATGTGATCCAGGGATGAAGAGATGCCAGTTCCTGCTGAAAAAATATATATACCAAAGTATCTGATCAGTAATCAGTAGTGTTAAAAGGGACATATAGAAAACAATCCAAACAATATTTTTATGATATGTATTCAATCTAAAAAAAAAACATGCAATTGAACATGGCTTATAAGCTTATCATCACCATGAGCCAAAAATCCTTCTATTCTTTAAAAAACATATTTATCACAGCAATACCAATGCCCTCGAAAAACTAACATGGCCTCATCAGCTGTTCTGAAACACCAGTGTATAATTTTCATTAGAAAATACTTCATGTCTATTGACATCTGGGTGTTGGCTATCGTTGACTGGAGTGCTTGTCCCTTTATTAAGTGTTCTTCTATAATCAGCATTGCGAAATCAAATAAAAATCATTTCATTCTGCTTTAGGAGCTATCAGTGAAGGGAATGCAGGAGACACATGGAAGTGGCATCACAGGCAGCATGACATGAGCATGTATGAGAATGATGGCGATGATAGTGCTGGAGTGAGAGTGATGCTATTTTGGTATGGAGCTAAGGCTTCTCTATCAGACTGTCTGCCAGAAGGGTGAAACCTTAGGGCACCTAGACATAGCTGGTATGGATGCAGAGAGTAAACCCAACTGCAGTTGCTCATGAATGTTTAATTATTTTTTTTTTCGATGCTTACGCCCCTGAGGATTTCTTTGTCCTCAGTTGTGACCCAGGCTGTGTGGTAAGGCAGCATTGGCATTCATTAATTCAGATTTTTGAGGAATTGTGCCCTGGGAGTTTTTGCTATGATTTGTATGGCATGAAATATTCATTTATACAGGCAAAAGTGACGACTGTTACAGCTATTTGTCTTGTGATGTATGTACATCCCTTATCTGTTATTCAGAAAATAATAAAGAATTGTATTTGGATTTTCTAAACCAACAGTTTAGTCATAGTCATTTCCCACCCACAAGCAAGGGGAAGAAAACCTTCAGCTTCAACAAGCCATATAAAGCCAGCCACTGCGTCTTATTGAACTGTTGTTCAAGCAGTGTCAGAGGGCAGCTAAACATGCTTGAAGGAAAGAACTACGTGCTGATTTCTAAATAAATGAGCTCACAGATAGATCCCGGCAACTCAGGTTCCTTTGACAGGAAACACAGTGCCAGTCTACACACCCAGAGAACAGTACCATTTATACGCTCTTTCCATGCTATTTAATACTCCTAGCCAAAGACACCAATGTTTTTCAATCTTCAACTGTCTAGCCATGGTGAGTCTATGCCCAGTGTAGTCTCAAATTTCTGTTCTGTCAGTAATAGAACCCAAAGTGCTATTCTGCTTTTGAAGGCCATACATCTTTACATTTAATGTATTGTGGCTTATGAGTTGCTTTTCCGTACCTTGTGGTTGTAAAGAGCTTTGTAAAACATGGTTGTAAAAAGCGTCCTGTCAGCACACAATGTCTGGTCTTTCTCAACAACAAGACATTTTCATATTCTATTTGCAAGCCTGTTATTCAGATGATGCTTTTGTTTTTTGCACAATTCTGTGTAAAAATTAAAGCAAGTTGGGTGAGACAATCAAATCTCCTCTCCCATTCCCACAATTTTGTTATTTTCCATTAAAATTAACGGAATTAACGGAATGACTTAATTAACCTATTTGTTTGTGTTTGGCGTGATCCGACTGGTTAGATATTGTAATTACATAAATAGTATACAGGTATTCATGTTAAAGTAGCATGTGAGCGCATATTGTAGGCATGATTTACATCTACATTGCATTGTTGAACAATTTCCTGGTGATTAAATATAATTGGTATATTGTGGACCTGCCTTTGGGTCTGTGTGTGTGGAGTTTGCATGTTCTTGGAAACTTGGTGGGCTTCCTGCAACTGCTCCAGTTTCTGTCCACAGTCCAAAGACATGCATAGTAGGCTAACTTGTATTTCCATAGTGTGTGAGTCACTATGTGAATATGTGCATGTCTCTGAGTCCTTGAGCTCCAGGCCTTCTGTGACCAAGTATACAGTAAAATAAGTGTTATAGGGAATTAGTGAGAGTGGTATATTGTGCTGTATATTGTGTACTCAGTTTGTATACTGTCTATTGTGAATTTAAAAGAGTGCACTGGACACTCTCAACAACATTTTCAAGATTTGACATAAGTACAAAAAAAGGCAGACCTTGATTAATGCAATATATAGTGGATATGGCATGTTTTGGGACACCACATTAGATTTTGAGTCATCCCAGATATTAACACTTTTAAACAAAGATAAACTTGTCATCTCAATATTTTGTATCATAAGGATGTATAATAAAATGTGCAACTAGCAATCCAGAGTAATAAGAGCACAAGAGGGAAGAAGGTGGAGGCCAGGTACCAGCAATAATCTTGGTTAAATGTCTTGACATACTCAAATAATCATTAGAAATATATGAAGGGCATTCAAGTCATGTCTGTGGGAACTGTACACACAATCATAATGAAAACCACTTGCACATTACAGGAACTCACACAGAGCCTCAGTTTTATTTGACTGTTATTTATCTTGCTTTGCTTTTCATTTTTCCTGATCAGACATATATCTTTTGCAAAGACAAAGATTTAACTTTGTAAAGTCTACTGAGCAGAAAACACCTCAACAGTCCTTTGTTTCCAAATCACTAAAGGAGATGTAGGCACTAAAACTGTCACTAGAATACCTTTCCCAAACCAACGTGTGTTTTCTTTTACATCATGTGGAGGGCCTGGTGCATGTGCATCACTTGGGGAAAAGATGGCATGAAGGCACAGGGGAAGAAGCAGTATGATGGTCTAGCCAATGTTCTGCTGGGCAGAGATGGCAAGAAACAATGTAAAATTCTGTTATTTTACTTATGTAATTTTGTGTATCTTGTGTATCAGTGGCGATTTCTTTAAGACATGTCACAAAATTAATGGTCAAATTATGTACTATTGTATTAACATTTTATCGACTAAAAATGCGTTAGAAAACGTTC